>CM074924.1:24503043-24516785 GCA_037576815.1 Pangasius larnaudii | reverse complement strand
TCCATCGAGATCTTGTGTAGCCCAGGGTACATAGTGCCCTCTAGCACCCTTAACCAGAATAGGCAATTGAAGGTGACTGTCACATCTTTGTGATTCTTGTAAGTGTTCACATGGTCTGAGCCGTCTTCCTCCCTCATCTCGTGACCATGTTTCTGCATCATCATCATCATCATCATTCTCCATGTATAATGTTCCTCTAACCCGCTTTCTCTCACCCACATCATACCTTCTTGAACCTGTGGAATATCTTCTCTTACTGAATTGTTCTGCTTCATCCAAATATTTTTCTGCCCTTTTTATTCTTGCATGTACACTTCTATCCAATTTGTCCATCTCTGTTAACAACTTCTCCTGGTCCTCTGGGATATCTACAGGGGAGCTTTGCTTCTCCTCTTCACGATAACCACTTAAATCAGGATATTGGGCATAACTGTCTACTTCCTGTTCCCTTGTTGTCTGTCTGCATTGTCTTTTGCCTTTAGGAGTCTTGTGGGCCACTTTAGAAGAACAAGTGGTGGGAGGTTCCCAATCTTCATCCTCCTCCATGTCTATCGTCCCTTCAACTTGTACCGTTCCTTTAATTATGGGAAGCTGATTTTTTGGAGGTGCATAAGAAGGTGATTCACTGAAAATTTTTCTCATCTTTTCTTCTCTCTCCTCATTGTCTTTTTTCAACATTTTTCAGGCTTTTTTCATGCTTTTCCAAGTATTTTCTCCTTCTGGTTTCAGATATGCAATTACTTTAAGCTCTTTCTCTCTCTTGTCCTCTCTCCCTTTACTTTTGTCCTTGGCTTTGTAGTTCTTTATCAGTGTTTCCATCTCCTCACACAGAGCTACATCAAATGTTCCCTCCTCTGGTCACTGTGTTTTCTTATTTTTAGTTCTCTTTCTCCACTTCTTTGAGCACTTCTCTATAATTTCTTTACATAAGGGATATCTGGATCTTAATAAATCTATGGGTGAGGATGCCATCATTGGTCCCTGTATTCTGCTTCTGCCTGTTGCCATCCTCCTTGGAGATGGTTTACTATTACAGTCTGAAATAAAATTCACTAAGATTTATCTTAGAGCCAGCCCTTCTGCAGTCTTGGTTCATGTGGCTGAATAATTCTTTTTGCAGAAAGCCAAGTAACTCTTGACTACTCAAGACTACTGACACCTCAAGTTCAGGGTTATTTAACTGTCTCCCAGTTACTCCTTTGCCCAAGTCTTAGTTCAGAATAGAAAAGAATAGCACTGCTCAAACAGCTCACTGGATCTGTACTGATATATACTTAGAAAACTCTGGTGATGGCTATGGTGATGCCCAGCAAACTGAAGTTGTAGCCGACAAATATTAATTATTTTACCACTTGTAATTGCCTTTCTCAATATTCTGTATGTAAAAGGAAAAACTCCTCCAGTGTTGGTCTTGTTGAAGTGTATACTAATCTAAAAAATACTAACCCTTTTGACCTCAAAGTATTCTGTTCCCAATAATGTGGCACTGAGAAATAGATTATGTGAGACTTAGGCTCTCAGCAATCTCATAATCCATTCAACAAAACTTGAGTTTCTTTAATAGGATCACAACAGCTACAGTTAGGGGAATGTCCAAACAACTTACAAAACCAGTTTCTTGGAAGATTTTTTGCTCCTAATCTCACCCTTTGAAGTACTGCTCTCCCTAATGTACCTTACACGCACAAACTTGCACATACCCAAGGTCACAGAACCACAGACTCAATCGTGTGTAACTGCAGCCTCTCTCTCTCTCCACTATATTAACTTTACTTGCCTTATTTAACCAAATACACACCTAGAACAGCATGCACCATCTAAACAATCATAATGGTGCTGTATCTTTGGAACTATGATTTTATATGGTTGGACTGGGCTTAAAGCACTATTAGTTGTCCAGATAATACTATCACCCAAATGAAACTCTATTATATTAAAAGTGGTTGCAAACCAATTCCCCTTATCTTCTAGTCTTGCATGAGTTTTAGCCTTTACTATTATTATACCACACGGATGTACAAATTTTCTACATGAGATCAAATGAACATGTATTCTACAATCTAGGACCCTCTTGTTTCCAGAAAATGTTTATAACTGATTGTAACTGCTCTAGTTTAACTAATTCACTTTTCTTCTTCTTTCTATGATGATGTTTTTTAGGCATAAATGCTAGTAAACATTCTAATCAAAACTGCAACAACTACAATTAGGCTGTAAAATAGAGTACAGCAATAACAATTGGGCAAATGTCCAAGATATTCGCAAGCTGCTTGTTATTTTTTCACACACACACACGCACACACACACACACACACACTGGCATACCGTCCTTTTACTGATTGGCTCCCACATTCACATTCAATTAACCTTGGAGCTCATCATTCATTATTTGTCTCCTTATCTACAGAACTCATCATTCACTCCCTCTAGTCAGCATGATATAGTCACGTCTGTCTCCACCAAGCCACACTTAAGTGATGGTCCAGGAGAGGCACGTGTCCAATATCCAGCCAAACCCAGAGGTTATTGTTTTTCATGCACACTTAAACTTGCATTCATACACTGGGTATCATGCAGAGAAACAAGGGGATGTGGTTTTTTACATTGGATTCCAGGGGCCGTTTGTATAAAGCCGCTCAGAGTAAAATTTTAGTCTTAAGTGTGTCAAAATTCTAGGAATGACATAATTTTACTCTTATTCCTAGACTTAAGAATAAGTGTGCTTCATAAAGGTTCCTAAGTGCTCAGATTAGGTCTCAGATCCTAAATTATTTAAGAGAGCTGGAGAGGTCTCTTAACTTAGTTAGGAGTAACAACATGGCAGCAGAGAGGAGGAGACCGCATACTTTCCAACAACGAAAGAATGTGTCGGAATTATATGATGAAAGGGAGTTGACAAAATGATACAGGCTTGATCATCAAGGTATTCTTTTTGTTACTGACCTAGTCAGAAATTCTTCTCCCACGCTACAAAACAATGCTTTAACTGCAGAAATAAAAGTCATAATGACTCTGCGTTTTTTGGCGACTGGAAAAATGTAGCAATGCACCAGTGATGACTTGGGCCCATCACAGTCCACAGTCAGCAGGGGCTTAAATAGTACTACTGCAGCACAAACCACACAAAATATAGTAAGGCAGTTCAGTGACTTCCCAACTGACCATCAAACTATGCAGCAAAAGCAAGTGGCTTTTATGCGGATTGCGGGCTTCCCTGGAGTTGTTGGAGCCATCAACGGCACTCATGCTCACATCATTGCTCCAACAGTAAATGAGGAGACATGCATACATAGCAAAGGATTCCACAGCATCAGGTACAAGATCCTGGACCTTGTGCCAAAATGGCCAGGGTCAACACATGATGCCCGAGTTGGCCTCACAGGGTTATTGGAACAAAATTATGTTCACCCTGGATGTCATCTGCTGGGTGACTCGGGATACCGTTTAAAATGCTGGCTTCTCACCCCTTACAGAAGACCACAAGGGGAACAGCAGCTTAACCCTCTGGAGTCGACAGGGGCCGCAGCACCACCTCTTGCAGTTTTTAATGATAACAGCGAAAAGAACCTAAAATGCTCCTTCTTTTTTTGATCGTACACATAAGAGTAATACATCGTTTGAATCTGTAAAGGGTCTATTTTTATTTGTGTATGCTCACAATATCAACAAATCATTGTGCTTTTGTAAAATAAAGTAAATATACAGTGTGTGCTTTCTCCACGCATATCTGTTTGAATGGTTTCGGTTCACTAAAATGAACCAAAACTCAGCGAATAATTGACACACAGAGATGAGAAATATATCTATGGAAAGTTTGAGGTGTCTGCTTTTAAATGAAGTGAGTCAAATCGAAAACAAATATTCTCAGTTTATGTAATCCATATGAAACCAAGGAGAGGTACAGTCTTTCCGTCTCACTTCATTATCTGATAATGACCTGAGGCGGGACACACCCACATGCTATTCACAGGGAAAATAGTTCAGGCACATGCCAACCAGACAATGCAATCAAAAACATCAAGTTTCCACATAGTTTTTTTCTTTGACTTTCCTACGTGTTTGCAAGATGGCATGCTATTCAGGTGAGGAAGCTCTTCAGATTATTTTGGAGCATGTACCTTTTCCTCAGAAGAAGATTGCGACTACGATGACGAGCCGTTGCATTTTGAAGAGTGAATTGATCCAGCTGAGGATTTTCCTGCAGGTTGCTACGATGAGTAAGTCCTATATAATTCCTATTCTGATATAAAAGAGAAATCATTTTTCAGACTTTGTTTTGCCTAGTTTTGGATAGCTTTTGGCATTTCACATACCTGACTGAAAGGCTCATTATGCAGCTCATTAGGCGGGTCTTTGTCTTCTCAGATGTGAATTACAGCATTATGCATGATCATTCATGCCTCCTTGGACTTTCTATACAAAAAGTGTCTTAGAAAATTTAAATCGATATATTGTTTTCTCTTAATGAGTGACCAGGATGATTTTCACATCATTTTGAAGCAAAAACTCTAGGCTACAAGATCCCAAAAGTCTTGTGGACAAATGTTTTGAATGAGTTTTGAAATTTTTTTGTTGTTTTTTCAATAACTGCGCATAACTGTTATTTTCTCCAAAATACAACCTTGTACATATATGCTGCACACATATTATTGTAGCCCAGTTTGTGCCATTTATATTTTTATAAGCAAATGAAAAATGCACAAATGTCAGGGCATGTCAAAACTTCTCCAGGGCCCTGAAACACTCTCAGACCCCAGAGAGTTAATTATGACAGGTACTGTACTGGACTGAACTGTAGACAGATGCAATTTAGTTTTTGCTTCAAAATGAGCGCATTCTTGACTTATGTGAGCTGTTTTTTTTATTGGTTTTGCGTCATGAAGAGCACACAAACTAACAAGAGCTGTGGTGGAAAGAGGAATTGGACAGCTGAAAAGGAGATTCCACATCCTTCATGGAGAGATTCGACACTCCCCTGAGCGTGCTTGTCACATTATTATGGCTTTTGGCATTTTAAACAATATTTGTAAAGCATGTAACCTCCCACTGCTTACTGATGATGATCATCATGATGATGATGACAGTGATCATGATTATGATGAGAATGATGACACACACTGACCACACATTACAAAGCATTTCAGGGAAAGTTAATAAGGGACTGCTTTGCTAACTTACATTTTGTGTAAGCAAAACTTGTACACAATAAGTAACAACACACAAATTTGTCATCACACCATTTTATTTGTGAAAAACATATGTACAATCATTGACTATTCTTTAATCTTTTCAGTTTTACTGCATAATATTCATTTTGAATTTCCAGCAACTTTATTTGTAAATTGAGCTTTTTTTTTTTTAAAGACACTCGTCATCCTCAGGGGCTGCACTCTGTGCAAACCCTGTGTCTTGTGAGGGAGAAGGCTCATCTGGAGGACACGGGGAGATGTCGTGAGACATTACAGGAGAAGATGCGTCGGATGGACCGGCTCCAGCATCATCCACACTACATTCACCTGCAGAAAATAATAAAGAGTGCAAACATGTTTATTGAATCCGATGTGTATTTTTTTTCCACGTCCATAAATTAAAGTAAATAATGTCAAGGCTAACACATTATTACAAGTATCATTTTCTTCTTACCATCTCTGTAACTCCTTCAGCAGTGCTGGGTCTGGGGCATCTGCAATGCCACAAATGGAAGGATTGGCCATTCCCAATATCTCCTCTATCAGATAGAGGATTACATGGAGGGCCTCCACCTATTTGACAAGAACTCAGCTGCTCATGTAAACAGTGATTTGATACAAAAAAGGGTATAATAAGGCTGAAATAAAGAAATCATAGCTCGCATGATTTCTTTGTATGCTGCAATTTCCTTGTGTGCTGTTGCCAAAACATTGTACCACCTTTTCTCACAACCCTCTGCTGAACGTCTTGTCTGAGAAAATGCTGCATTTGCACTCACTACAATGTGCTGCCATGCATTTTTTTGTCCTTACTTATTAAATTTGGACTGAATTTTCCTCTTATCACCTCCTTCCATTTAAGGACTGACTGCACTAGAAGAAGATTTTCTTCTTTGGACCAGTTTGGTTTTCTTTAAGAATTCATTTTTAATCGTTTGCAACTTTCTAGTCTTTCTTTTACATACACATGTGAGTGCAATTTAGAATGCTGTGAATTATCAGATTAATTAATTAAATAGAATCACATTTGTCCATTTAATTAATGGCTTGAAACGCATAATTAAAATTCTGCAAAATTATGTAAAATAAATGCATGCACTTATTTGTAATATCTTTGCACATAATGTTAAATTAATTTAAATAAATAAATAAATACATTTAAATATTAAAGTAATTGTAATGTCTTAAATCATGAATGAATGGTGTCATGCTGCTGTGACTTCACCCTTGCAGGCTGGGTGGTTTGATTGGCTGATCCAGAGGTCAAGGGTGGCCATTTTGGGTTGACATCACCTGAGTCAACACTTAAGAATCAGACTTCGACTGTTTTTGGAGGAAAGGCCTCCATGGCCCACCACACAAAAGTCCTCATCCTGGCCAAGAAACAACGTCGCGTCGTCGGCATACACCGCCACCTTGGCCCTTGTCCCTCCTGCACCTGTGACGTGTAGCCCCTGGAATGCAGGCTCCCTTCTCAACCGCTCTGCCAAAGGCTCCAAGTATAAGACATAGAGCAAAGGCGGACATCCCTGCCTAACCCCTCCTCGCTGTGCAATCAGCTTGGATAAGTGCCCATTAACTACGATGCGGCTGACCGCCCCAGCTGTACATAGCGATGAAGCCAGGACCAAAGCCTATTCGCTCCAAGAGTGCGAAAAAGAACTCGTGCGAGACCTGATAAAAAACTTTTCCTGGTCTAGACTTAGCAAAGCCAATGCCAGTGCATCTCTGATCAGCGCCAGGTTCATACCACACATCCTCCTGGGCACCCCACAGGTCTGGTCAGGGTGAACCACCTGGGCCATCACCTCCCTCAGGCACAGGACCATTAGCTTGGCTCACAGGACCACGTGATTGGCCTCCAGTTTGCCAAGTCTAGCCTGTCGCCCCTTTTATAAAGAAGAGTGACATGCCCTACTCTAGCAGACGGAGGTAGAGCTCCGCACTCTATAGCTTCCCTGTAAACGGCTAACAAATCCGGGCCCACCAGTGGCCAGAATGACCGGTACCATTCCACCGGTAAACCATCCCCACCAGGGGCTACGCCTGACCTCAGGGAAAGCATAGCTCTCTCCACCTCCTCCAGGGAAATCTGTCCCTCTATTTCCAATGCATCTTCCTACGGCAACTTGCCGGCCACAGTGTCCAAAACAGCCGTTGCAAGGTCGACCTGGACAAAGTAACTGCGGGCCTCAGCCTCGTAGTGGGCCCGCAAGGCCTCACTAGCGTCCTTGAGCCGCTCCTGATCTGCATCTTGCCAGACCATTCCTTAGCCTTCTCCCTCCTTCTCGCCATCTCCTGTCCCCACCAGCGGCACAGGATGGCAACCCTCTTTTTTAAGTCCACCCACCAATCTGCTTGCGTGGCATACAGCCAACCCCGCATACAATGCCAACCCACATAGAGGTGGCAAAACACTCTACAGAAGGAGGGGTCCTGCAACACGGTCACATTTAACCGCCACAAACCCTGTCCTCTTTGCCCCACCTCTACCCAAATGGCTCCAATCACCATGCAGTGATCAGAGGTCCAGAAGGGTCTCAGAAGGAACGACTGCACCCTCGCACTATCTGCCACAAACAGGAGGTCAAGCCGTGAGGCGTCACCTCTGGAATTCATCCAGGTATGGCCCGGGGCCTGCGGCTCGACCACCCTTAACATGTCCACCAGGCCTGCTCCCGCCATCACCTGGGCCAGCTCCCCTCCCCCCTCTGCCTCTATGTCCACATTAAAGTCTCCTCCCACCAGCACCATCCTGTTGGTGAAGAGGAGCGGCTGCAGCAGATGGAAAAAGCCCAGTCTCTGACCTTTCCTGCAAGGGGCATATACGCCCACTGACCTAAATCTTACCTCCCCTCACTTCCCCCACACAGATAATCCTCCCCGGCACCACTGAGACCACTGACTCCACCTCCCAGTCAAAGGATTTAAACAGGACCCCCATCCCATCCCCCCTCCCATCGCCTACCCCCCAAACGGAAGGCCCAGATCCCAACCCTTCGAAAACTCCTATCCCTCAAACTCAGAACACAAATGACATTCCTGCATAAACAGTAAATCAAAAGACACAGAACGCAAACTCAAGAAAACAGCAGCTCTTTTTAGGGGCTGTTTAATGCCCCATACATTTAAAGATGCAACTAAAAAAACATTGATTTTAATAAACCACAGAAAATAAACCCAAACCCCAAGTGACCCTTATCCGCTTCTCCCATAAGCCCAGCAAACCCACCATTTACCCCCCCCCCCTTCCTCCACCCTGTCATTATTTCCCACCTCCCACTGCCAACCAATCTGGAACACTCCACTCCAGGGTTGTTCCCTCTCAAATGTCCCTATTGTCCTTCACTGCATTCACTTCCCTTCCCCCCCCCCTGCTGCCAGTCTGACCCTCCTTGACATAACCTGAGACCACCCCTCCTCCTACATCTCCCCACCCTCCTGAGATTCGTCAATCCCCTCTTGGCAGTCTATCACCATGGGAGGGGGCCATCCCCCACCCCCTTGAACCCCCTCACCTGCAGTCCCCACTCCTGCCTAGGCCTCCTCTGGTGGGACGAGTTCGAACTCCCATCTCTCCTCCAACCAAGCCTTCTTCAGCCCCCTTTCCTCAGTCGCCGAGTCCGCAGCCCTGCTCTGGCAACCCCTGTAGGGCTCCGCCTCCATCCCAGACTCTTGGTCCTGACTTGGACTCCCAGTCTCCAAGTTGCCCGAAAACACCATGGCTGCCCAATTCGGCTGGGCTGGAGAAGAGGCAGCCTCCAGACGATGCAGAGACTCTGCCCAACTCATGGGAGACTACGTGCTCTGACTCGGGCTCGGATCCAGAGCTTGCTCCTCCTGCACCTGCGCGGACACCGTGGGGATCGAAGCTCCCTCCCCTGGCAGAAGGCCCTCCGCTGGCAGTGTACTGCCCTCCTCTAATATATCGACGGGAGTGCACTTCTCTGCCTGCAGGATGCTAGCTGCCTCCCTCGCCAATACCTGGTCTTTCTGTGATGGCTTCACTGGGATTTCTGCTGCCGCATTGTCTGGCTGCTCTAGCTGGCTCTGCCTCTCCATGACCAAGCCCCACTTCCTCCTGCTCTACCTGGAAATCCTCAGCGAAGAGGCTGGCATAGGTGCCCTTCCACGATGCCCTTCCCTATGCTCCCGCATAGGCTGCAAGCTTTCGGCACTCCACACTCAGCCGCAGCGTGGTCCTCCGCCCGCCAAACATGGCATCTCCACCCAGTGCAGACCTCCTTAGTATGGCCTAAAGCTCCGCATCTCCGGCAGTAGAGAGGCTGGCCTGGGTATTGGAGGAATCCCTGGTGAGGGCCGATGGAGAAGCTCCCCGGAGGGTGGAGAAGGCCCCCAGGAACCTCCTATTGCCATTCCAGATAACAAATCTTCCTCGGATCCTCTCCTCTGCAGACACTGATGAGCAATAGCAGCCCAGGAAAGGCCTGATGTCCTCATCTGCCACAAACGGGTTGTAGAGGCGCACCATGTCGGGAAGCTCGTCCATTGCGAAGAGCGGGACCAAGCGCAGACCTCACAGCACCTCCTCAGGTTGCCGGGAGCACTGGTCGAAGAAGACAGAGCAGTCCTTGAAAGTAACATCCATAAAGCCCGATGGCACAAAATCCTGCAGGCAGAAAACCTTGGAGGCTGCTAATCCACAGAAGTCCCGCAAAATCCACAGCATGACCCAATCCCAACCAAAACGCTTCTTCACTTCTGCAGTCGCATCTGAACGAAGCTCCACACAAACAGAATGCCGAAGCCGCACCACACGGGCTGGTCGAATATTGCCTTAGTGCTAATGCTAAGAACAAGTATTAAACTGCACTTGATCGTAGCTAAAAGGCTGAGAAACAATAACCAGCATTTTCCTCTGGCCTGAAAAACACCCCACGGTAAAGTGGTGACTCCAGAATGGTAGGCAGACTCCACCCCCAACAGATACCGGCCAATCTCTTTGTGAAGAATTTGATTAGATTTAACAATGGGCTATGGTTTGTATTAAAACCTGTTATTCTCCCTCCTTTCTCACTAAGCACAGCTGAAACATTTACAAATTACCTCTGTTCCTTTTTTCATGGCACTCTGCACTTTTTCTTCTGTGGGGGCTATAAAAGATACCAGGGTGGGGGTGGGGTTGCCCCTAACCCTAACCCTAGCCCTAGCCCTAGCCCTAACCCTAAGCCATCTAACCTATAAGGGTGGGGGTAGGGTTGCTCAAGTCACCTTACACTGAGCCAGATGTCTAGTTCCCAATCACTTATAGAGATAGCCATCATTGACCCATGTACTTCCTGTTTAAGCAATGGGCTATAGTTTGTATTAAAACCTGTTATTCTCCCTCCTTTCTCACAGCACAGCTGAAACATTTACAAATTATGTACCATATGGCACTGTGCTCTTTTTTCTTCTGTGGGAGCTATGAAAGATATCAGGGTGGGGTTGGGGTTGCTTAAGTCACCTTACACTGAGCCAGATTATTAGTTCCCAATCACTTATAGAGATAGCCATCATCAACCCACTCACTCAGTCAGTCAGTCAGTCAGCCAGTAAGCCATCTTAAAGCTGTCTGTAGGGTTGGAGTTGATTCCCTTACTTCTTTCTAACCATTCCTATGGTTGTGGTCTTTGTGAAAGAAGAGAAAATAACTTCTTTCTTTCAACAATTTGAGGTGGTGCATCATTCCTGGAGGTACTGTAATACCAGGTTGATGTGTGGAGTGGATGGAGCAAGCCCCTCTTCCAGCTCTAAAAATCCATTTAATATAGAGTCCTCGAATAGAGAATGTATGAGATATTGAATAGACAAGAACAGATTTTTTTTTATTAAACCAATGCACCTTTACAAAAAATAAGCTTCTTGAAACAGGTAAAACAAGGCATACAAATCAACAAAACATACTCTACTCTCATGAAAAGGACAACATTCATCATAAACTCACAAATATTTATACATTATAAACACAAAGAACAACTTACATTCCCCATCCCCTGTACACATTCTTCCCTTAAACAAAAAAAGAGCAAAGCGAGATATGGTACAGATGTACCATGTCAGATGTAGTTTGTAACTGTTTCAGCTGTGCGAACGGAGGGAGCATAACAGGTTTTAATACAAACTATAGCACATTGCTAAATCTAAATGATATGTCCTCCATTCAAGGACTCTATATTAAACAGATTTTTAGAGCAGGGAGCTGGAAGAGGGGCTTGCTCCGTCCACTCCAAGCATTGACCTGGTATTGCATTATCTCTAGAAAGTTTGATCTATTATCTATAGAAAGTTCTTTTTTTTACTTTGGTACAGCCACATCCCTGGCTAGCAATTATTCTGCCATCCCTCACTGTTTGCATTGACGCTTTCTTTGGGGACACCACAACCATAAGAGTGGCTAGAAAGAAGTAAGGGAAGCAACTCCAACCCCACAGACAGCTTTAGGATGGCTTAAACCAGGGCTGTCAAACTCATTTTTACTTAGGGCCACTTCAGCATTATGGCTGCCCTCAAAGTGCCGGATGTAACTAAGACTGTATAAATGTTACTACTCCTTAACATATTGTTAAATAACGGTCTTTTTATTTGATTATTACTTAAGTTACAAATATTGTGTATGTATTTGCATAGATGTAAAAAGGAAATGTTATTGCTCTGTGTTATTTTAACATAAATCACCTTAATTTATCAGGCTAAGAACTCCACGTTACTCCATCAATCAAAATAAATAAAGATAAATATAATCAAACAAGTCAGTACATTAACTTTGTGACATTTGAGAGGGGCAGAACTATACCACAAATAATTGTGAGCTGCTAGAGACATGTGTGACAGTAGTGGCTTTTAGATAGACCGACAGACAGACTTTATTGATCCCATGAGGGAAAAACAAATGCTGTACACAGCCTTGCAGAGGGCATACATTCAACAAGTTTGATCACGATAAACATTTGGCTGCATGAACATACAGCTGTAAACACACTGAATACATTGCTATTACATACAGAGTAGTATGTGTAATTAACTCAAAATAACAATACAGGTTGTCTCACAGCACAAAAGACATATCGGTTTTTCTCTTTAAAGCACAAACATATATTCACTTTCCCATCTTTCATTAAATTGCCTTCCTTCTGCAATTGCATTATCTCCAGGAACAGTGCACCTTCTCAAAATGTTGAAAGAAAGATAGTTAGTTAGAGAGTCGTACTTGTAACCCGAAGGTCGTGGGTTCGAGTCTCAGGCTGGCAGGGATTGTAGGTGAGGGGAGTGAATGACCAGCACTTTCTTCCACTCTCAACACCACGACTGAGGTGAGACCCTTGAGCAACGCCCCGAACCCCCAACTGCTCCCCCGGGCACCGCAGCAAAAAAGGCTGCCCACTGCTCCGGGTGTGTGTTCACTACTGTGCGTGTCCACATGGATGGGTTAAATGCAGTTCACAAATACTTGTCACCATACTTGGTCACATGTCACTTCACTTTAAACATATTTTTAAAGCAGGGAGCTGGAAGAGGGGCTTGCTCCATCCGTGACACACATTGCAGTATCTCCAGGAATGGTGCACCTTTTCAGAATGTTGAAAAAAAGTTGTTGTTTTTTTTCTTTGGTACCGCCATATCCCTGGCTAGTAATTCTTCTGCCATCCCTCAGTGTTTGCACTGGCTCTTTCTTTGGGGAGACCACAACCATAGGAGTGGCTAGAAAGAAGTAAGAAATAAACAGACATTTCTCAAATTTAAAAGATTTGGGTCTACTCATGCTTTATTCAGCTGCAAAATTAACATACACTATATGGCCAAAAGTATGCAGACACGCCTGCTAATGATTGAGTTCAGGTGTTTGCCATAAAGTCAAGCACATAGCCATGCAATCTCCATTGAGACACACTGGCAGTAGAATGGGTCTTACTGAAGATCTCAGTGACTTTAAACATGGCACTATCATAGGATGGCACCTTTGCCAGTCAGAAAATCACAGAGCGGGCTGCCGAGTGCTAAAGCATGTATAAAAAAAAAGAAAAGAAAAAGAAAAATCACCTTCTGTTGCACCACTCATTACAGAGTTCCAAACTGCCTTTAGAAGCAACATCAGCACAAGACCTGCACCTCAGGCACTTCATAAAATGGGTTTCATGGCCAAGCACCTGCACACAAGCCTAAGCCCACTATGCTAAATACCAAGCATGGGCTGGAGTGGTGTAAAGCAGCCAATAAGAACACAGCTCTTGTGTTGAATGCACCTCGTTGCTTTTATTAACAGCAGAAACGTATTAACACCTGGAAGCTCAGGTGTCTACAACACTTGGGCAAGAGGAAGATTAGTATGATTTCAGTATTTGAAAAAGAGAACAATAATAATAATAATAATAATAATAATAATAATAATAATAATAATGATGCAAAAGGTGCATCTCATCCATAACGCAATAAAATATTTATCAAAGCAGCACCTACTGGTCAGATCTGTCTGTTTTCTCTCACTCACACACACACACACACACACACACACACACACACACACACACACACACACACACACACACACACACA
>CM074924.1:24445651-24455685 GCA_037576815.1 Pangasius larnaudii | reverse complement strand
AGAGAAACAGTATAGTTAAGACGCCGACGCACGCAAGAAACTCCCGGCAAAACAATTCGAAAACAGGAAGTGACGTCAGGGATAAGAGCTTTCTGACAGTGGACATTTTTATAAGAGTTGCATAATGCAATGGTTTACAGATGGACACATATCTGTCATAGGCCATAGCTGATAACAGTGTGAACTCCGACTCACCATATGTGTAAATACAAAATGCCTGAACTAAACATGCTGCATAAGAGGCAATTTGTTTTTCAGACAGTAAATCAATGAGCAGTTTAGGATAAAAAGCAGTTGCTCCATAGAGAGCATTACAAAGCAATGCAGCAATGAAAATGTACATGGGTTCATGGAGGTGTTTGTTTGTTTGTATGACAAAAATGATTACAGTATTAAAACAGATAATCAATATATAGACAATGAGAGTAAATATAAAATAAACATATCTGTAATGCTCTAAATCCACATGTCCCTCTAGTGTTAAATATGTAACATTGATAGAATAATCCATTAATTTTATTAATTAATCCAAGTGATTCAGAAAGCATAGTGTAGATGAAGATAAACTACATCTGTGGTGAGGAAATCAACTTCACAGACATTTATACTCTCTCATCCAAATCAACTTCAGAGAAGATTATACTCCTTCATCTGGACACATTTCCTTAGTGATTTACTGAGAGCAACTAAAAGACAAGTCCCACCTTCTTCCTGACCTTTACCATCATAAATGTGGCCTGGGTTTTAAATAAGAAAACCTTTCTTTTATAGCCTTTAATATCCTTAGGAAAATGCAGAATGCAGAAAATGCCTGATTGGCATTTTGAATACTCCTGTATGTTGTAACATGCTGTGTATACATTCTGGGCAAAAAAAATATGCCAAGCCCAAAATGGCAAATATCAAGCTTTTAATGGTCTTAAAAACAAATCATTGGTCAGAAATGATTCGTTTACTTTTGCTGCAGTGACTTGTTGACAGTGACAGGGAAATTCACTTATATAGTCTTCTTGTAAGTGAAGGTAAAATCATGATAATGATTCAAAAGTTTGATGCAAAACTCAAACTAAAATATGTGTGGGTGTGCAAAATTTTCTGGATGTGCAAAAATATCTTCTGGGATGTTTCTTCTTAAAAGTTTAGTCAATATTTGTTCCCCTTCAGGAACTTCTGCTGCGTCGAAACGCTATGGGAACGCCCCCTGCATGACCGCGCTCTGAATCACATGTCCAATCCGTCCAATGGATGGGCGAGACATCACGGGTGGGGTGACGTAGCGACCCGGAGGCATAAAAGCCTAAGCGGCGAGCCCCGCGTTAGCTTCCTGTTTTTCAGCAAGCGCTAAGTGTCGATTGTTTGTCTTTGCATTGTCTGCTTGGGAGCGGAGCACGCACAGTCGGCTCTCGAGGGAGCCGGCTGCTCGCATTGCGAGTGTTTACCGCTGCGTACCCTCCACTCCCGGAGGGCTCTCTTCACTCGCGTGCCTTGAGGCGCCGGTTGCGCTTGTGAGGCTCGCAGATGGATCTGGCGGAGGGAATGGAGACGGGCGAGTCCCTTTCTCCTTCCTCACCCTCCAGATCCACGGTCCCCTCCTTGGGTTTGGAAGCACGCGCTGCGGTTTCTTCCCCTCAGGGAGCGGACTCGGCGCTCCGCCTATCGTCCTCCGAGGAGGTTGATGTGGAAGGCGTCGACCCAGAGGCGCAGTGCTCTAAACTGGATGAGCGCTTCCTGCGCAGTAGACCACCACCTCCGCCCCGGAGCCTGCCTTTTTTCCCTGACCTCCACACTGAGGTGTCGAGGTCTTGGAATAGGCCTTTTTCAGCCCGGTTATTCAGCCCCGCTTCCTCACACTATGCTAATGTGGCGGGGCTGGATTACTCTAGTTACAGGGCGATGCCCAGGGTGGAACAGATGCTAGCCAGCTATCTGTCCCCTGCTGCTGCATCGTCCCTGAAGGCTCCGGCGCTGCCCACCAAGCCGCTGCGAACTACCTCAGCGCTGGTGGGCAAGGCATACACGGCTGCAGGTCAAGCTGGTTCGTGTATGTACACCATGGCGGTGTTACAGGCATACCAGGCCGACCTGCTTAAGCTAGATGAGTGTGGGGAGACTAAATCTGAGCATGTGTCTGAGCTCAGGCGGGCTGCTGACCTGTCCCTCCGTGCCCCACCAAGGAGACCGCCCGCGCTATCGGTCGGTCTATGGCAGTCCTGGTGGCGGCGGAGAGGCATCTCTGGCTGACCCTGTCTGACATGAGAGAGAGAAGGACAGGGTCATGCTTATAGATGCCCCGCTTACGCCCTCTGGCCTGTTCGGCAACGCGGTTAATGCTGTTGTCGACAGATTCCAGCAGGCATGTACTCAAGCGGCGTTCCAGCGGTTTCTCCCCTCACACGGCCTCCTCTCACAGGGCTCTGGGCCTGGCCTCTCTGGCGCTAAGACAGATCTGAGGACCGTCCTCATGTCCAGAAGGGCTGCTGCTAAGAAGCCCTGACATATTTGGGTCAGGGCTTCCGAGGGTGGGCCCCTCTGGGGCAAGACAGCGTACACCTCATCATACGGTGCCCGTCCCACCCCGGTGCCCTCGGGAGGTCGATCTGCCAACCCTGCCACCTATGGTGCTTCAGGTCGCAGCGGTCTCCGGCTTCTACAGCCAGTACTTCGTTGTTCCCAAGAAGGATGTAGGGCTGAGTCCTATTTTGGACTTGCGGCAGTTGAACCTCTCAGTCGCATGACTGAAGTTCAGGATGCTCACGGTCACTCAGGTCGTGTCTCAGATCAGATCCGAGGACTGGTTTGTCACGATCGACCTAAAAGATGCATACTTTCATATTTCCATCCTTCACCAACACAGGAAGTTCCTGAGGTTCGCTTTCAGGGGTGAGGCTTACCAATATTGGGTCCTTCCCTTCGGACTAGCACTCTCACCCCGCACCTTCACGAAGTGTGTGGATGCTGCTCTGGCTCCTATGCGACTCCAGGGCATCCGCATACTGAACTATATAGACTATTGGTTGATATTAGCTCAATCAGAGCAGATGGCGGTTCGGCATCGAGATGTCGTTCTCGCCCACATGAAAGAGCTTGGGTTAGGCTTAAAGGCCGAGAAAAGCGCACTTTCTCCAGTAGAGAGAATCGCTTATCTAGGTGTGCTGTGGGACTCGACCACGATGCAGGCACGTTTGTCTCCTGCTCGGATCGAGTCGGTCCTCACAGCAGTCGCAAGAGTGAAAGAGGGCCGATCACTCACTGTACAGCAGTTTCAGAGACTGCTGGGCCTGATGGCAGCTGCGTCCAATGTAATACCTTTTGGCCTGCTGCACATGAGGCCCCTACAGTGGTGGCTCAAGACCAGGGTTTTTTTCTGCAAAGGAAGCCCGCTCCGCATGATCAAGGTTACGTGGCGGTGTGTCCGCACCTTAGACGTGTGGAGGGAACCTGGATTCTTGTCTCAGGGCCCGGTCCTGGGAGCTCCTGGTTGCCGCGTAGTGCTAGCGACGGACGCGCCCCTCATCGGATGGGGAGCGTTCATGAGTGGCCGCTCAGCCCGCGGTCTGTGGAGCGGCCACCATCTCACTTGGCACATCAACTGCCTGGAGATGCTGGCATTGTTTCTAGCTCTGAAACACTTTCTCCCAGACCTAAGAGATCGCCACGTGTTGGTGCGCACCGACAACACGGCAGTGATCTCTTATATCAACCACCAGGGAGGTCTGTTTTCACGCCCCCTCTACAGGCTGGCGCTCCAGATCCTTGTGTGGTCCCAGGGGAAATTCCTCTCACTGAGAGCAGCTTATGTCCCTGGCTATCTCAATTTGGGAGCAGACGCCGAGGCAGGGAGCGATGCCCGGGGAATGGAGACTCCACCCCGAGGTGGTGGAGCAGATTTGGCGCGTGTTTGGCCGAGCCCAGGTGGATCTGTTTGCGACGCAGGAGACATTTCACTGTCCCCTCTGGTTCTCTCTAGCTCATCCAGCTCCTCTTGGAGCTGAATGAGCCGAGGCTACGTCTGTACGCCTTGGGAGAGAGGTCAGGAGGGACCTCCTCTCACAGGTGGGGGGAGACATCCTTCACCCATGCCCGGAGCTATGGAAGCTGTGGGTGTGGCCTCCGAGGGGGCACAACTCAGAGCTTCCGGTCTCTCAACCGAGGTTGTCGAGACCATTCTCCAGTCCAGAGCTCCCTCTACGAGGAAACTGTATGCCCTGAAGTGGAAACTCGTCACTTCCTTGTGCGGAGACTGCCAGCTCGACCCTGTTCACTGCCCGGTTGGTACAGTGCTGGAGTTCCTGCAGGCCCGTCTCTCCGCAGGGCTGACCCACTCCACCCTGAAGGTCTACGTGGCAGCTATTCCGGCCTACCACGCCCCTCTCGGTGGTCAGTCAGTGGGCAGGCACCCCTGGGTTACACGTTTCCTCCACGGTGCGCTGAGGCTCAGACCTCCAGTTCGATCTCGGGTCTCCCCGTGGGATCTGGCCGTGGTTTTAGAGGCTCTTTGCAAACCCCCCTTTGAGCCCATGGAGGAGATTTTGGACCGTCTTCTGATGTTAAAAACTGCCTTTCTTTTGGCAATTTCCTCTCTTAGGAGAGTGGGGGATCTTCAGGCCCTCTCGGTGGCCTCCTCTTATTTAGACTTTGTGCCTGGGTTGGCCAAAGCATTTTTGTACTGCCCTGTGGAGGAAGGTGGACTAATTGCTTGTGGGCTTTGGTCCCCCTAAGAGTGGTTTTCCTGCTTCTAAGCAGACCCTCAGCCGGTGGATTGTAGAATCCATTTCTCTGGCTTTCGAGTCCTCTGGTCTCCCCTCTCCTTTGGGGTCAAGGCTCACTCTACCCGAGCGGTGGCGGCCTCTAAGGCCTTCCTGGCAGGTGTGTCCTTGCAGGACATCTGCAACGCTGCGGGATGGTCCACGCCTCTGACTTTTGCCAGGTTCTATGACCTGGATATGCTAGTCACTCCCGGCTCCTCTGTCCTGGTGCCTTAGGCTTGCCTCATTTGGGGGCAGGGACTTGTAAGTCTGGCGGCGTGGGTATACTCGTTCCCATAGCGTTTCGATGCAGCACGAGTTCCTGAAGGGGAATGTCTCTAGGTTACGTATGTAACCATAGTTCCCCGAGGGAACAAGACGCTGCGTCGTGGTGCCACACTGCATCGTGGTGCCCACACTTATCTCAAACCTCTAGCACTGCTCGACTGGTCCCTCCATCTCTCAGGGTTCTTGGTCCTGGCACCAAGGTGGTGGAATGAACATCCCTTGGATGTCTGAACAGCTGAGTTACTGGCAGCCTTCAAACGAAGTCTAAAGACTTACCTCTTCATTAAGTAGTTAAGTTAGCACTTGCACGCACACACGCACACACACCAAAAAAAAAAAACCAACAGAGTTTTGGGCTGATGGTATTCCTAGTTTGTGACCTAGTGAGCTGGTATCAGAATGTATTTTTGATAGACTTCAAAGCACTAATGTAAGTCGCTCTGGATAAGAGCATCTGCCAAATGCTGTAAATGTAAATGTTCCGGCGTCCCTGCTGCGCTTGCTTCATTTCCCAGTAAGCTAATGCGGGTCGCTACGTCACCCCGCCCATGACATCTCACCCATCCATTGGACGGATTGGACATGTGATTCAGAGCGCGGTCACGCAGGGGGCGTTCCCATAGCATTTCAACGCAGCGTCTCGTTCCCTCGGGGAACTATGGTTACAGATGTAACCTAGAGACGTTCAGGTACATTCGAGATGGAACCTATCACCACTGGTGCTGGGAGAGGGGATAAAAGTAGGCACATCGGCCAGGAATTTTGGTAACACAAACAAACAAAATAATTTCAGTACAACTCTTTAGAGAACATGCACTTACATCACCCTGCTCAGTGTCTCAAAGTGGTCAAAAGCCTGACAATAAAATCTCATCCATTAATGTAGAATGTTTAAAAAATGTTTTATTGACTTTTCTGGCATAACATGAGCTTGACTACTAAAAATAATATTATGGGGAATGCTTTTTAGGTAGGTTGCTTAGAAGCAACACTGTGTGACAATAGAATGAAATGAATAAAAGCATCATGATAATTCCATCACATCAAGAATTTGATACTAACATTTGATATCAAAAATGTTAATTATGAAAAGTTTCATCTAACCATTTTTTAAAAATAAAATTATTAGATTGATTGTCAAATTGTTGAAATATCATGTAATGTGCCATGAATTCACTGCATGTGGAAGTCAATGGAACAATTTTTGTCCAGTGAAAAGCAGCAGGACACTCCTCACTTTGAACACTGAACCCTAACTGTAGTCTTGAATACAAGATAATTGCCTCTGCCTTGGATTTCAACCCAGAAGGACCCTTGGAATATTTTGGCATGTCAAATGTTTCCAGGTCAAACCAGTGACCCTTCCTGGACTTTCCTGTATTGCTACTGAGATCATACATGATTTCAATGAACAAATAATGAAACTGCATTTTCATAGAATGTGGACATGTATATATAAGGAACTTGTTTTTGTCAGTGTGTTTTCATCCCTGCCTGTAACACTGTCCTATTCTCTGGTTACAGCTATTTCCTCAGTGTCACTTTTTTCAGTTTTTTTCAGGGCAGTGAACAAACAGGATATCAGAGGCAAAGGCAAAATCACACACACAAAAAATGCCCAGGAAAACAGACCAGATTAAAACCAAGAACAATAACAATGGTGCAAAGGCAACAGTAGACACTAAGTAGACACTGTATTTATTTCTGTAAAGCTGCTTTGTGAAATGTCTACTGTTAAAAGCGCTATACAAATAAAATTGAATTGAATTGAACTTCAAGACCTAAACAGTAAACAGTAACAAATTTAAAAATAAATAAATAAAAATCCAATATTTGGTAACACCATACAGTATATAAGAAATAAGAATTTTAACATGTGGCTTATCTAATTCTAACATTTACTTATCTAATTTACTTATCTTATCTAAGTTCAACATTGTGTCAGCTTTGTGCTTGTTGCTTGTTCATTGTGTAAACTCGTCTTGTACGTGAAGAATACTGCTTAGAATGTTTCTGAAAAGGGTAAGACCATTTCCCTGAAATCACATGACACAGGAATGAAGCAGATAAACTGTGTGTTTCTGTGACATATGAGCTTCTCTATTTAAAAAAAAAAATCAGGATGAGAAGCAGGAATTGAAAATCTTAAAGCAATTAAATATTCAAAAAGAGAAATATACATGTTATCTACTGTATGTAAGAAGGTATTAACAGACACATTCCTAACTGTGTCATGTGATTTCAGGGAAATCTGCCCTATCTTTTTCAAAAACAGCAATCACTAATCTTCACTAATGGGAATTAGAATATTTAAACTTTTACCCTTGTGTCTAAACCAACAAACGTTAGCTTTAAACTGTACAGTACAATGCTCTGGAATTAATGAGATTAACATGATTTTTAAATTAGTGAGATACTATCATAGGTGAGCACATTTATGACTGTAGTAAAATCCCCAACACAACACCTCTATATCATCACTGTAGGGGTGTCTGAAGCCTTCAGAAATAAACCGATGACCAGGAATGTTCATAAAAGTTTGATTTAGGCATAGACATTTCTTCCACACAAGACATGAATGATTTACAGACTTCATCTTGCTTGTTGAGTATCTGGTGTCTGTTGTACTGGGTTCCGTGGTCCACAGATCTCTTTTAATTAATTTGTCATTAATCTTAAGTCATCAGTCAGTGAAAATCAATATTTTATCGAATGAAAATACACAAGTATTATAGCGCATTCAATTTTTGTAATTTATAAATGCACAGATCAGCCATAACATTAAAACCACCTGCATAATATTGCACAGATTCCCCTTGTGTGGCCATAACAGCTGAGACCCGTCAAGGCCTGGACCCCACAAGACCTCTGAAGGTGTGTGTGGTTTCTGGCACCAAGACGTTAGCAGCAGATCCTTTAAGTCCTGTAAGTTGTGAGGTGTGCCCTCCATGGATTGGACTTGTTTGTCCAGCACGTCCCACAGATGCTTGATTGGATTGAGATCTGGGGAATCTGGAGGCCAAGTCAACACCTTGGACTCTTTTCATGTTTCTCAAACCATTCCTGAACAATGTTTGCAGTGTTTTCACATATTTGGCACTAATCAGGCTGTCACAAGGTAATGAACGAAGGTAATGCTTTTATCTGACATGTGGGCTGTATGGAGGTTGAAAATTAAAGTTAACTAATCTACAGGGACTGATTTTGTTTAGGTAAGGTACCACTAGCTGTGTTTTGGAGAATGTCTTTTTAAAGAATTGTGATATTGGCTCATCAGCAGCCTTTTGCTAGTAGGAAACATTAGTAGTGTGTGTTGCATAAAGTTAAAGAAAGTTGGCCCAGAATATACATTCTAGTAGGGGAAAAAAACCGTGACTGATAAACAGGAAGAACTGGTTTTGAGTAAGACATTCTTACAATTGACGCAGATGCAACACCACTGGTGAGCTTGAGGTGCTTCAAAAAATCTGGTTGTTCCTGTATGTTGAGAAAATACAGGAAAAAGAAAGGAGAATGTTTTTTTGTCATTAATTTAAGCAAAGACTTTTTATTATTAGAGAAAATGAAAGTGATGCTATATAACATGACCTCGTTGTATGTTAATAGAAAAAAAACACTACGTTCAGGTACATTCGAGATATCACCACTGGTACTGGGAGAGGGGATAAAAGTAGGCACATCGGCCAGGAATTTTGGTAACACAAACAAACAAAATAATTTCAGTACAACACTTTAGAGAAAAATAATATTTAGGGGAATGCTTTTTAGGTAGGTTGCTTAGAAGCAACACTGTGTGACAATAGAACGAAATGAATAAAAGCATCATGATAATTCCATCATATCAAGAATTTTATTTATGCAAATATTTGCAAAGAAATTAATGAGTGCCTGCAAAATTTGATACTAAATACTACAAATTTTAATTATGAAAAGTTTAATCTAACTATTTTTTAAATAAAATTATTAGATTAGATTTTTAAATTGTTGAAATATCATGTAATGTGCTGTGAAGTCACTTTGAACACTGAACCCTAACTATACTCTTGAATACAGGATAATTGCCTCTGCCTTGGCTTTCAACCCACAAAGGCCAGTGGAATGATCTGGCATGTCACTTATTTCCAGGTCAAACCTGTAAACCCTTCCTGGACTTTCCTGTATTGCCACTGAAATCATACATGATTTCAATGAACAAATCATGAGACTGAATATTCATAGAATGTGGACATGTATATATAAAGGAACTTGTTTTTGTCAGTGTGTTTTCATCCCTGTCTACAACATTGTCCAATTCACTGGTTACAGCTATTTCCTCAGTGTCACTTTTTTCAGGTCGCAGTTTTGGGTAATGCCTTTAATAAAGTTGGCAAACAACAGACATGATCAAGGACAGGCAGTAGGTCAGGCAATGAACAAACAGTATATCAGAGGCAAAGGAAAACATACCAGATTAAAACCAAGAACAATAACAATGTTGCAAATTAAAAAAATAAACAAAAAAGCAAATATTTCACATTTGCTTTTAAATATAAATATTTCACAAACATTCACTATCATAGGTGAGCACATTTATGACTGTAGCAAAATCCCCAACACAACACCTCAATATCATCACTGGAGGGTTGGCTCAAGCCTTCAGAAATAAACCTACCTGGTTGTGATGACCAGAAATGTTCATAAAAGTTCATAAAAATATTTAAAATAAATTAAATCAAAATAATTTGTAAAAATGTGAATTTATCCTTAATTCGAATGCCAGAGGTGACGGTGGTGAGGAAAAACTCTCTATGATGATATGAGGAAGAAACCTTGAGAGGAACCAGACTCAAAAGGGAACCCATCCTCATCTGGGTGACTCTGGATAGTGCGATTATAAATAAATCCTTTCTATAACTGTGTACTACATGAACAAATAGTGCAAATATGCAACCAATAAATTCATCACAGTTTCCGCAAGAAGTCCGGTTGGTTAAAATCTATCCACTGTCCACTGATGGAGTC
>CM074924.1:24415077-24429356 GCA_037576815.1 Pangasius larnaudii | reverse complement strand
TCTTAAAATAAAGCTGAAAGTCTACACTTCGATCACATCTTGATTGTTTTATTTCAAATCCATTGTGGTAGTGTATAAAGGCAAAATCACAAAAACTCTGTTATTGTCCATATACTTCTGGACCTGACTGTATATGTAAAATATTTTTTCTCCATTACTGAATTTAATTGGGAATGTGACCAAAATCCTTGTGCCCCGGTGATAATTAATTTTCTGCTGTCTCAGCTAGGCATGAGACAGAATACTGTTGTCTTGAATATCGCAATACAAAACCCCGGCGAGACAAATTTGTTGCTTATATCGTGTATCGCAATATTTCCTTTTAAGATTCAGTAAAAGCTTTACCTCTCCTTACACACTAGGCAGTAGCAGAGGTAGTAGCACACAGAACATGAGGCTTGTGAGTGGGAAACTAACTGCCTCAAAGCATGCTTACTTAATAGTACAAAAAGTTAATCATAACAGAAGAAAGTGTTATGGCAAACATCAAACACAAGGACCGTGGCCTCAATTCATTTGGTCCACCTGAACCTGGAAAACATATTATCGAAACGGTCTATGGTACACTACTGCTCAACATTTTCACTCTATCCAGAATTCACAGCAGACCCAACAGCATAGCCATCCAAAGGCAGTTACTGCAAACTGGTGTATATATGTGCACTCCGGTTTTTATCGTCGCTGGCCTGACCACGTCCTGAAACATGGATTAAAATCAACGCATGTGTGCTGCGCTTGATGTCAGTCACACTCACATCTAAAAATAATTCAGTAGCATGTTGTGAATTGTGCTCCCAGTGGTGTAACTAATTTTGGAGGGATGAGGAAAAAGTAGAAATCATGATTGTTTTTGCAAACCTTATTGAAGGTGGCAACCCTAAAGCTTATAGGCTTCGGCCATGTTTCTTTCCTCACAAAAGAAACTGAGCTGGGCTGCATTGTGAAGTTATGCTGCAGAGTGTCTATAATATGACTGACTCAAGGCCCAAGCAAGCACATCTGGTCTGAAAGGCCAAACTTTTTTCAGCCATAAAAAACACATGTTCTGAGGCCATGGCAATGACCATAGTTTGTTTTATCATGTTGTGCAAATTTCCAGGTGATATGTACATGTAAAAAATCAATAATTGGACCTTTGACGCTATTTGCTTAACACATCACATTGCTGTCAGAAATTCCTATCTGAAATTACCATATTTAGACACAAATGTTTGAACGAATGAATGATTCAAATATTTATTATATTGTCATTAATTTCCCAGGTGTAATTGTTTTTCTGTAGCACCACAGACCCTCCAGCTCAGGGACTGCAGGCTGAACTGAACTTTTAAAGCAGTTTTCCTCACTGCCAGTCCGAGAGCTGCAGCACTGCACAGTTTAGTGTTTTACTGCTTCAACACCTGATAAAGCTCATGAAGGGCTTCATAATGAGACGAGTGAGTTTGATCAGGTGGAACACTGCTGTAAAACACCTCACTATACTGACCTCACATCAGTAGAACTGTCTCTGTCGCTGAAGTTAATTGGACGTGTAAATGACCGGTTAAGTGGATGATCCATTGACTGGTCACTCTTCATGGACACACAGCTGGGTTCTGGTGAGTCTTTGCTCTTTCCCTTTATTATTCTGGAACACAGATATGACTAGATGATAATGCTGCACTTAATGTCAATCACATTCACATATAAAAACAATTGACAAGCATGTTGTGAGTTGTGCTACCAGTAGCGTAACCAGAAACTAATTTTGGAGGGATGAGGAAATATACAAAATAAAATGATCTTTTTTCCCAATCCCAATGAAGGGCTTCATAATGAGACGAGTGAGTTTGATCAGGTGTAACACTATTGTAAAACACCTCACTATACTGACCTCACATCAGTAGAACTGTCTCTGTCTCTGAATTTTACTGGCGGTCCCATTGACTGGTCACTCTTCATGGACACACAGCTGGGTTCTGGTGAGTCTGATCTCTTTCCCTCCATCACTCTAGAACACAGATATGATTAGATCTAAAAACATTATTTATGATTTTATATTGACTTTAAATTAGTGTAGCATATGATGCATTAAAATATCTGGCATATCCAGCAGTAAATCACATAAGATAGAGAAATAATGAAACAAAGCCAAGACAGAAGAATTGTGTGGAAAAAAGTTATTCTTAACATCTGCTTCACAATTTGTCGAAAAATTATATTCCAATGTTGACAATTAAATGAAGATGTAATTCTGTAATGAGACAACAAACAAGACGTGTTATGACTCTCTGTCTCCAGAGCAGATTTTCATAAGGCAACGTGTAATGTGTGGAAGAATTACAACAGAAATATCAGGTGTCATGGATCACAAAGCTCTTCGGGCACTTGGATCAAGATTGGACGTACAAAGCTCTACCTCTCTAAGACACTAGGCTGCAGCAGAGGTAGTAGTGAGGGGGAAACCTAACTGCTTCAAAGCATGCTTACTTATTAGTCCAAAAAGTTAAGCTAATCATAAGGAAGGAAGAAATCCTGCAGCCTCGTTTCATTTGGCCTGCATGAAGGGACATTGGGGAGTGTCTAGGATCTTCCTTCCAGACGATTTCCAAACAGATTTTTTTTTTTCAGCCACATAATACACTGGTCATTACCATTGTATTTTCTTATCATGTTTTCTGTAAAAAATAGTAATTGCACCTTTAACAGTATCCTCTTAACACAGTACACTGATTTCAGGATTTCCCATCTGACACTAACGTATTCAGTAAAAAATTTTGAATGAATGAATAAAATATATATATTGTCATTCATTTTCCAGGTATAAATGTTCTTCTGTATCACCACAGCCCTCCAGCTCAGTATAGTAAGTGTTATTACCCAATAGTGCATACAGTTTCTGTTAGCCCTACTTTTCTGAGAAACATCCTTTTCTAATCTCAGAGTCTCCTCTGTCGTCTCCTCTTTTAGTGTATCATCTCAAGCCTAGTGTTAGCACTGTTAAATAACGTGTTCATCATTAAACACTGATAATTCCATCTTTTTAATTCAGCTACAGTCTGCACACTTATTCAAACAGGAGACTCGCCTCATACCTCAGGAATTACTCTGATGTCAGGAGTCCCAATCACACCTAACTGACTCAGCTGGGTCTTAAAGCCTGTAGAGTTTATAGGACTAAAATATAAATTATATAAAGTATTATCTTAGCCTGCTGCTCTCCTATTACAAGAAACAGAATAGGTGCAGCTGAAGGTTGAAGGTTTAAGTTTTATCATTTAAATATCTGACTCCATTTTATAATTACTGTCAACTTAATTATCTGACTCCAAAGAATAATCGTCTAGTTATTGCTAAAAGTGTAATATATCAGTGTTCCAATTGTATTTAATCTAAAACAGCTTTATCCAAAGCTTTCATTATAAAACGACATTCTTATGTCAGAGGCTTTTATATTTATTAGATAATTATTCTGTCAGTTCAGAGGTTTCTATTGACATGCAAACCCAGACCTTTCCTATTTACTTATCAGAGGTTTTATTTAAACTTGCAAGTATTAGCCTCTTATATTGGCTTGTCAGAGGTTGCTTTCAAACATTTCTAACAAGTTTTATCTAGGAAACTATTTATAATAACCATACTAATCATACTAGTCATGGACTCATAAACATATTTTCATAAAGAAGAACTACTGATTATTTGGAGATAAAGTAATGAATGGGTTCATTGTACAAAACACAAATGCACAATATACAAAGAATAAAAATGAAGAGAACTTACAGAGTCAAAGGTATATCTATATATTTTTTTGTAAACAACTATAGGTATAACTATAGGTATCTATCACACAATATTCTTTATTAAACAATTATACTTACTAAACAGAACTTTATTTATTTATTTATTTATTTTTACAAATTATTCAAAAGAAAAACAAAACTCAGGTTAGTGCAATAAAGATTTGTAGTGTCAACCACTGTTCAGTCTTTGTACCTTGAGGGCATATTCACTTGTCTACCTGACCTGGTAATGTATCCATGTGACTGAGACTCGGGTAATTCAGTGTTTTGTGTTTCTTTGTCCACTGTAGATGATTTATTGTCAGTGAAATGTGAGTCCATCACACTATTAGTGTCATTGACTGTGTTGTCTATTGCTGTTGTAAAACTTTTCTCTCCAGTCTTGAGAAGATGTTTTCTGTTCCTCCTGTATGTTCTTCCATCTGGAGTTTGTATGATGAAGGATCTTGGTTGTTCATGTTTTTTGATTATTACTGCAGGTTGCTCCTTGTTGTACTCTCACACTTTCTCCTATGTGAACATCTGGAAACAGTCTTGTTTGTCTGTCAAAGTAAGCCTTTCGCTTGTCCTGTCTTTGTTTCAGATTGTCTTGGATCAGTATGTTGTTTTCAGGTGACAATATGGTGACTGAGGTAGGTATCTTGGATTTCAACCGACGTCCCATTAGTAACAGTGCTGGCGAGTACCCAATGGTATCCAATGGTGTGTCTCGGTATTCCAACAAAGCAAAGGGTCACTTTTGCCACTCTGAGCTTTCTTTAACAGGTTTTTTACGGTTTGGACTGCTCATTCAGCTTGTCCGTTTGACTGTGCCTGTCCTGGGCTGGACATCACATGTTCAAATTCCCATCCTTTCACAAAGTTACTGAACTCTGTGCTGGCATACTGTGGACCATTGTCTGAGACTACAGTGTCTGGTATTCCATGCCTCGCGAACATGGACTTCATGGCCACAATTACACTCTGAGCAGTTGTGACAGACAGTTTGCTGATTTCTGGGAATTTAGAGTAATAATACAGCAGACAGTAAGTAATCTGATCCATTGAAATGGAACAGATCTGTGCCAATTTTTGGCCAAGGTCTTCCTGGTATTGGATGTGTTATCACTGGCTCTCTTGGGTTGCTATTCTTGTGTGTATTGCACACCAATTTGGGTTGACATGTTCAGCCAATACAGAACATCCCTGGCTCTTTCTTTACATTTCACAACTCCTAGATGTGTGTTACGTCCTGGGGTGTTCGTGTGTTTTGTGTTTTGTTCTCTCCCCTTTTCTCTCTCCCGCCTCTCTCTCCTCTCTCTCTCTGCAGCAGCTACCTCATTGGTTAACGGACCAGTCCATCTTGATTAACCCCTCTGTTGTCACCGCTGTTGTCTTCTGACCCCGCCTATTTAAAATCCACCACTATCCATTCAGGAGATTCTGTTCCCTGTTTATGTTAAAAAACTCTGTTCCTCTGTTTTCTGTGTCTGTATTGCCATTACGCTGCTTTATTGTATCTGGTGTTGTTCTTGTATGTCGTTTGGTCCGTGTCTTCCCTGTTGTGTTTAGTCACCTGTCTGTTTTCCATATGTTAAACGTTGTTAGTGTTTGGGGGAAAAGCGGACAGGTAAGTATGTCACGTGACATACATAGTGCCACACGTAGGATTTCCGGTTTTTCTGTTTAGACACATTAGGTTAGGAGCGGGCACCACCCTCTGTACTTTTGGTTTTTGGTAAGATAGAGTAGGGTAGTTAGGGCGTCTTGGACGCTGAAGACTTTTCTTTCTATCTTTTGTTATAGTTAGGTTAGAGGGCTGTGAAAATAGTTAGACTTGTTTTGTTCTTTTCTTTGCTTTGGTGCCACTCGTGTCCCTTTTTCCCCTTGATTTTTCTTACGTGTTATTGTAAATACTTTGTAAATATCTCCACTTGGTACACACATTTTCACTTGTATATAGATTAATAAATCACTTGGTACTCGCAATACTTGGTTTTGGTCACTGACTACACACACACCTATTATTATTAATCACCATAAGTGTTATTCCCCACACATCCCCTAGACCATTGGGGACGTAACAATGTGATTCATGAATTATCATCAGCATTTCTTGTCTCAATTGGCTTGGAACAATGAACTTTGCCGATTTGAAAAGAAGTCCTGATGTGAAGCTTATTTTTTGAATGTCCAGTATGCCTGAATCTGTTTTGGAACCTAAATTATTTCTTTAGGCCATCCATCCATGGTCATTTTGCACAGTAGTTGCATCTCTTGATCAGTAGCTGTTGCTTTGCGAAAATCACTCAGCTTTTCCTCAGATACAGGTAGGTATGTCGTTATCCAGCACAGCTCAAGCTCTTGACCAAGCAAGTCTTCTGTATGCTTATTCAGTTATGCACGACTTAGTGCATCAGCGATGTGCATCTCTTTACCTGGTTTGTAAGTCACCTTTAGGCTGTATCTTTGAAGTCTGAGATGCATGCGCTGTAATCTGGGTGGAGCTTGGTGCAGTGATTTCTTGAAGACACTTTCCAGTGGTTTATGATCACTTTCAACTTCCACCTCCTTGCCGTAAACGTATTCATGAAATTTTTTGCATCCATAGACTACGGCAAGCAGCTCTTTTTCAATTTGCGCATATTTCTTTTGCGCATCCATTAGCGCACATGATCCATAAACCACTGGCTTTTTATCTTGCAGAATGACTGCTCCGATCCCTTCTCAGCTGGCATCAACTGAAAGTGTCACTGGTTTCTGTACATCAAAGAATTTCAGTGTTGGCCCTTTTGCTAGTAAATTTTTCATTTTTGTGAAGCTTTTTTGTTGCTCTTCCTCCCAGTGCCACTGAACATCATCTTCTAACAGCTTTCGAAGAGGAGCACTGATGTTGGATAGATTCGGAATGAATTTGGACAGGTATTGTACCATTCCAATGAATCTCATGAGTGCTTGTCTGTTTTCAGGTGGTGGCATTTGCACGATTGCTCTCACCTTTTCATCATTTGGCTTGAGACCATCTTCTGAGATGATGTGTCCAAGACATCTTATCTTTGATGTTCTTGTCTGGCACTTGCTCTTGTTTAGTTTTAGATTCCATTCTCTTGCTCTTTCCAGCAGCTTGATGAGTCTGTGATCATGTTCTTCTGTTGTTTCTCCCCATACTAGGATGTCATCTATGACATTGATCACACCTTCAAGACCTTCTAACATCTGTGCGATTGCACACTGGAAGACTTCACTGGCTGAAAACACACCAAACGGTAAGTGAAGAAATCTATACCTTCCTATTGGCGTGTTGAATTTGAACTCTCATCATCTAGTTTTATTTGCCAGAATCCTTAATTAGTGTCCAGGACAGAGAATATCTTTGCATTTGACATGCTGGATACCACTTCTTCCACTGTCATTGGAGGCTAATGTTCACGCTTTATTGCTTTATTAAGGTCTTGTGGATTCATACATATACGTATCTTGTTTAGTTTCACTACTGTTACCATGCTGTTCACCCAGTCTGTTGGATCTCTTTGCTTTGCTATTACTCCCATACTTTCCATCCTTTGTAGCTCTTCAACTATTTTGTCCTTGAGGGCTACAGGAACTTTTCTTGGTGGATGAATCACTGGTGACACATTGGGGTCTGTTTTAATGTGATGCTCAATTGGTAAGCAACCAAGGCCAGAAAACAGATCATCAAAGTCTATCAAGGGGTCATCTTCAGCCTTTATTTCATATATTCTTCTGACCATCCCTAACTTTTCACAGGTTATGCGTCCAAAATTTTGCCGTCGACTACTTGAAATTGGATGTTGTGCTTTTGTTTTCTGTAGGTGAAGGTAAGTTGTACTTGTCCCACAGGCGACATCTTGTGGCCAGAATATGTAATTAAGTGACAGGTAAATTTTTTTAGTTTTTTTTGTGTTTCCAGGGACTTGAACACATTGTGGGGTATTATATTACATGCTGCCCCTGTATCTAGTTTAAACGTGACACTCTTGTTGTTCATTCTCAGGCTTTCAGTCCAGTTGTCCTTTTGACTTTGTGTTTCAGTGGTGACTGTGTGCACATTTTTCATTGTATGAGTTGTTTGCACCTCAATGGTTCCTACAAAGAAGTCATCTTGTTCATCACTTTGTTCACCTTGATTTACTGCCTGTATTTTTTATTTTTTTTGTAGACTTGCATTTTGCACATTTTTGCAAAGTGATTTCTTTTATTACAGGCTTTGCAAGTTTGTCCATAAGCTGGGCACTTTTTGTATTCATGTTGATAACCACATCTTGAAAATTTTGCGTGTGCCTTGTGTTGACTTTCCATTGTGGGCAGTTTACATTCACGTTGCACTGTTTTGCCTCCTCTTTTATTTGTGTTTCTGACACTGCTTATCTTGTTCACATCAACTTCTTCAGCTAGCATTTTCATTTGATCTCATTGGCCCTGCAGATGTCTATCACTTTTTCCAATGTGAGGTCTGCCTCACTCAACAGTCTTTCATGAACATTGTCATCTTTTATCCCTCATACAATTCTATCCCTGATAAGCAATTTAGTCAAATCGCCGAATTCACAAACTTTCGCCTTGTGTTTAAGATCTGTGACTTATGCATGAATTGTTTCTCCTGAGCTTTGCACTCTCGTGAAAAACATATGGTGAATATATGGTAGATTCTTTCTGGGTTTGCAATATTCTTTGAATTTCTTTTTCAGTTCCTCGAATTTATTCACGTCTCGCTCCGTGAACTGGAATGTGTTGTACACTTTAATGGCTTCTTCACCTGCAATATGAAGAAAGGTAGCACACTGCACTATTTCTGGTTTCTCTGCCACGCCGCTAGCAATTAGGATAGAATTCAATTACAATTTGAATTTCTGAAGCCAGACCTGCCAAATCTCTGCCAAAACCGATGGTGGTTGCAGTAGTGCCATCTTTTCAGTTGTGCTTTTCGTTTCTTCTATCCCTTTTCTGACTCCATGTTATATCTTTATGTGTTTTTGTAGATAAATAATGAGAAGACATGGACAACAGGGCTGTGACCAGGAGGTTCAGACTCTTTACTGAAATCGACTGTTGATGACGTCACCATGTACAGGTAGCACACTCATACATAATACATGAGAGTGATAATCTAATCTGAGATTCCTTAGTCTGTGAGAACAAAGGCAAAAGGTCTCCCACACAGACCAAGTGTTCTCAGAATATATATGTGTGAGTGTAGGTGTGTGTGTGTGTGGGAAGAAAACACACACATTGCTGTAAACATATACTGTAAATGTTGTGTCCTAAACCTATATGATATTTACAATGTCACCACACTGTTCACTATGAAATATGGATTAGATTGTTACCAAACATGCTCTGGGGAATATTGTAGTGAAGCATATTTTAGATGACCAGGTTTAGATCACATGGTCTCTCTGATAGACATTCCTGATCACTTTAACCTTAAGCAAATTACTACCACAGTTTATAAATCTACTACAACCTCACTGACTCAAATCTATGCTGTTCTTATGCTACACATTACACAGTCCTTTTTACTCTTCTCTCAGTGAATGATTTCTCTAAACTTATATCAGATCAGTGATATATTCACTGCTATTAAACACCTTAAAGCAAACTTTAGTTCCTCTGTTAACTAGTGAGTGTTTAGAGATGCAGATCTGTTCCCATGAGATGGTGTGTATTTATTGCTGGTGAATGGAAAAGTAACTCACCTCTCGTCTTTCTTTAAGTCCTGTTTTCCAGACACACTCAAGTTGGAAGTCATGTCTCCTTCTCCAGATTACAGCAGGACACACGTTTACTTCACTCCAACATTGGTGTGTTAAACACAGAACTGTGCAATGTTTAACTATCATAATTTAACTCATCAACTACAGAAACATAGTAAATAACTAAACTTATCACTGTTAATAATCAAATGAGGCTTGATGTCCCACAGTAAACACTATGGAGTCCCTTCTTCTGCCAAAGGGTACCAAAGCAGCTCAAAGTGCAATTACTGAACTTCTCAAAAGCACACTCCTCAGACTAATGAACAGAGCAGCAATGACATGGAGCTAGGATTCAAATTCTGCATCTGCTAGCAGTGAAAATGACGAATGTGGTAACATGCATTGACAAACTGTGCAGGATATTTCTAGAGGTTTTATAACTCCTGCAGGACACTGCGGTTAAACCAGCCGCTCTTCTTGAAACTACGGTTAATCTAGCCGCTCGTGTAATTCAGGAGCGCGGCTTTTAGACACTTAGCGGTAATAACACCGAAAGCGGAAAGCGAGTGTTAATATACTTTGGATCTATATAATATGTAAAATATAATATCTGTATATAATTGAATATAATTGGGGCAAGAGGCTATTTTGATTCATTATAAAAGGGACATTTCAAATTGGTAGACAATCAAACCCAGTCAGATCAGTTCACAGCGAGCTCCTCTGTGTACACAATAAAGATAAATTAATTCTGCTGTAGAATTTTTAAGTAAGTGCTCTTCAAACTCACAAGTTCTGTCAGTATAACTAAACCATACAGTAGAATTAATTGATTTTTATGGTGTCTAAAAGCCGCACCCCAGAACTGCACGAGCCACTAGATTAACCGTTGTTTCAGGAAGCGCGGCTGCTTTAACCGCAGTTGCAGGACTGGTGCAAACCTCCTAATAACACCAATTTCCCAACTTCGCATTTCCTGTAAATGAAAATAATATATTATAGCTTTAGATTTAGATACTCGCTGTGTTTACATATTATAGCTTTAGATTTAAATACTCTGTGTGTTTATATATTATAGCTTTAGATTTAGATACTCGATGTGTTCATATATTATAGCTTTATATTTAGATACTCTGTGTTTATATATTATAGCTTTAGATTTAGATACTCGATGTGTTAATATATTATAGCTTTATATTCAGATATTCTGTGTGTTTATATATTATAGCTTTAGGTGTGGATACTCGCTGTGTTTATATATTATAGCTTTAGATTTAGATAATCTGTGTGTTTATGTATTATAGCTTTAGTTCCCCTTCAGGAACTCGAGCTGCATCGAAACGCTATGGGAACGCCTTCAGCGTGACCGCGCTCTGAATCACATGTGTAATCAGTCCAATGGATGGGCGAGACGTCACGGGCGGGGTGACGTAGCGACCCGGAAGCTAAAAAGCATGAGCGGTGGGCGCCGCGCCAGCTTTCTGTCATTCACCAAGTGCTCTGTGATTGTTTGTCCATTGTCTGTCTATTTTGTCTTGTTTGTCTATTTTGTTTTGTCTGTCTGAGCAGCAATGCCCAAAGCCAAAGCCAAAATAAAACATAAGGGCGAGAGCGGACAGGCTGTGTGTTCCTCCCTGCCCGCTCTATATTACGGGTGGGGATACACACAGCTTAGGCGTTGTCTGCTTGGAAGCGGCGCACGCAGCGGCAAACGCTCGCAGTGCGAGCAGCCTCTGCGTGCTCCGGAGGGCTCTCTTCGAGGAGGGAGCCTCCACTCGCGTTCCTTGCGGTGCTGGCTCCGCTTCTGCTGAGGCAGAGCAGCGGTTACACTTGTGGGGTTTGCAGATGGAGGGAATGAAGACGGGCGAGTCCCTTTCTCCTTCCTCACCCACCAGATCCACTGCCCGCTCTCTGGGATCGGAAGCCCGCTTTGCGTTTTCTTCCCCCAGGGCAGTGCGCTCGGCGTTCCGCCTGTCTTCCTCCGAGGAGGTTGACGTGGAGGACGCCGATGATAATTCGCCCCCTCATATGGATTTGGTGGAGGAAAGGAGATGGCCGAGTCCCTTTCTTCTTCCTCATCTGCCAGATCCACTGATCCTTTTGTGTGGTTTCGCTTTCGCTGACATGCCTAAAGCTTGCGCAAAGACGAAACATGGGGTGAAAACAGGCAGCATTTTAGGCGATGTGTTTCTCCCTGCCCACGCTGTATTGCGGGTGGGGACACACACGGTCTGTGCGTTGTCTGTTTAGGATCAGAGCCCGCATTGCATGCGTTTGCCGCTGCGTGTGCTTCGCTCCCAGAAGGCTCTCTTTGAAGAGCCGCCACCTCCACGCCAGAGCTTACCTTTTTTCCCCGACCTCCACACCGAGGTGTCGAGGTCGTGGGGGAGGCCTTTCTAGACTCAGGAGATCGTTCTGCCAACCCTGCCACCCATGGTGCTTCAGGGCGCAGTGGTCTCCGGCGAGCGCTTCTCTCAGTTCCCGCCCGAGAGCGTAGCGGTACTGGGAGGCTCGCTACCTCTTCTGAGGTTTCCAGAGCAGTTAGTTCGGCCGCCCCCCTGCCGGTCTGCTGCTTCAGGGTACCGAGCTAGCCGCTCTCATTACACCAGAGGTCAGTCTCGAGAGACTGATTCCCTTAGTAGACTATTTGGCAGCGTGGAACTTCTGCCGAATGTGTCTCAGTGGATCCTGTATACTGTAGAGGGAGGCTACCGAATCCATTCTTTTCTCTAGCGCCTCATTTTTGCGGGGTTCTTCCTACTTTGGTGGGCCTGAGAAGGCTCAGGTAATGGAACAAGAATTAAACGCTCTCCTGAGGAAGGAGGCCATTGAGGTGGTCCCTCTACACGATAGAGAGTCTGGGTTCTACAGCCGATACTTCATCGTTCTGAGCTCAGATGAGCTGGTGGTTCCTCCCCCGCCGCTCTCTAGCTCTTGGGGCTGCTGGGCGGGAGCAGCCCCCTCCGGTGTGCCGCCTCCTTGTATCGGGAGGCACAGAAACAGAGCATTGCCTCCCGTGCTCCCCCGCGTCGGGACTGGGAGCCTCAGTGATGCTCTGGGCCGGGTCCCTCTAAGGCAAAGACGGCTCTGCGGACTGTTCTTTCATCAAAGAGGGCCGCGGCTAAGAAGTCTTGACGCCTCTGGCCCAGGGCTTTCGAAGGGCAGGCCCCTCTGGGGCGAAACGGTGTACACCTCATTTTTACTGTGCCCGTTTTGCCTCAGTGCCCTCGGGAGGTCAATCTACCAACGCTGCCACCTATGGTGCTTCAGGGCGCAGCGGTCTCCAGCGAGCGCTTCTCCCAGTTTCCGCCCGGGAACGTAGCGGTACTGGGAGGCTCGCTGCCTCTTCGGAGGTCTCCAGAGCAGCTAGTTCGGTCGTTCCCTGCCGGTTCGCCGCTTCAGGGCACCTAGCTAGTTGCTCTCTTTGTACCAGAGGTCAGCCACATGAGGCTGATTCCCTTAGTAGGCTATTTGGCAGCGTGGAAACTTCTGCCGAACGTGTCTCAATGGGTCATGCGCACTGTAGAGAAAGGCCAACGAATGAAATTCGGTTCTTAATGCTTAAATCACTGTTTTAGGTTGCGTTTATATATATTTGAATTATTTATTGAGTAACTACTTGTTGAGGAAATGCAGATTAACAGAACTGCCTGCACAGTTTTCAATCAAGGACACTCACTCTAAAACCTAAAAGCTGAAATTTGGCAAGGAAAAAAGGCAAATAAACAGCAGAAAAGAGTTGTTGTTTCCTCTGACTACATGAATCTTCGATGCCAGCTGAACTTGACATGTTGAATGTGGTTAATAGGTTAGAAACACTTTTAAAATGAAAATGCAATTGAGCTGAAAAGCATAGTGAGTGGTTGGAGTGTTAAGACCAGTTGTCACGATTAAGACTGACGAGTTATAATGCTGTGAGAAAAAAAAATGGATTTACACTTTTACTTTTGGTTGGCAGCCCCAGCTTGCTTCAAACATCTTCTCACATGCCTGATCACAACATGGTCAGATTATTCCTATAGATATTGTTAACCAGTTCAAGGTTCATCCATCCATCCATTCATTCATCCATCCATTCTCTGTACTGCTTATCCTACCCAGGGTCATGGGGAGCCTGGAGCCTATCCCAGGGAACACAAGGCACAAGGTGAGGACAGGGATGTGGTGCCAATTGCAGGGCACAATCACACACACATTCATACATTATGGACAATTTGGAAATGCCAGTCAGCCTACAACACATGACTTTGGACTGGGGAGGAAACCCCTGAAGCATGGGGAGACACATACATGGCAGAGGAAGGATTTGAACCCCAACTCTGAAGGTGCGAGGCAAACAAGCTAAATTTATTACACAATACTTAATATCTAATGTGTATGAATGTGAAGGGATTTGTCTGGTTTTGTCAGTCCATTTCGTAGCTTTTAACTGTATGCAGTGAAGTAATTAACAAACTCATTATTTAGCAGGGCTTTGCATAAGAAACAGCAAGCTACCAACACAAAACGCTGATCAATAAGAAGCAAAATGAGACAAAAATGACCAACATAATAATTCTTCCATCTGTGCCTTTAAAATATGTAACCTAAAAGCATTCTAAAAACTAATCTGAATAAGTGACTATTTTAAAGTAGTGTAACAGAATACATCACTGATTACATTCATGAGAGAGTATTGAATATTCAGCTAAGGATACTTTATTTAAGGATTCAGCCCGACCTTGATTTTTTACTGCTTCAACACCTGATAAAGCTCATGAAGGGCTTCATAATGAGATGAGTGAGTTTGATCAGGTGGAACACT
>CM074924.1:24250212-24270180 GCA_037576815.1 Pangasius larnaudii | reverse complement strand
AACTAGAATTGAATTTCCAGTACCCTTTATTCCGTCGGCTAACATCAGGAGGTTTAAAACTCAATTTAATAACAGCGCGATCTGTGAGAGGAGCTGCTGACATAAAACAGTCATCGACAAAATTTATAACAGAGATTGAAATTAACCAATAATCTATTCTGGACTTTACTACATTGTTTGGTTTAAACCAGGAATATTTAGCTGATCTAGTGGACCCATGATCAAAGATAATTTTGTCTCCCCACTGGTTTACCCAAAATTTTTCATCCTTTTGTTCTGAGTGTGTTTCTTGCAACAAAATAAAGTGTGCATTTTCGCCCCTGGCAAAGCAAAAATAATGATTTCCTCTTAGTGATCTCTCTTAAGCCCCTAGCATTAAGTGAAATACAAGAAAAAAAGGATTCATAAACAAATTAGCAACTGCCAGCAAATATTACAAACAGTCCAATGCAATGTCAAAGGCAATGTCCCTTTGATAGGAACTTACAGATAAACCATCCAATCAGTTTTTATCATCTACAAATTTAAAGTGAAAAGGGTCTTTTCAAACCTTAAACATTAAGGCCTTTGGCTTGAACATATACCTTACATGCTCCTAAGTAATTCTCTGTCCGTTAATGTATCCAGCACGTTAATGTATCCAATATGCCCGTTTTCCAGCATCCCTTGCTTCTTTTATCTAGGGCAACAGTGCAGCTTGGGTCTCCCTGTCAGCTTTGCAGAGGTCTTCAATGAAGCTGATATGAAGATCTTTGCAGATCGCATGATACTCGGTCATTCTCCACAGCACATCACGGTGTATTTTCTGAGTAAACTGAACGATGACATGCCTTGTTTTGTTTTCTTCTCGTCGGCCTATTCGATGAGTCCACTACATGCATTTTCACCAGTAGTTTAGCAACTGCCTCACGTATGTCTTCACCTTCCTTTTCTTTCAATCCACGAATCCTAAGATTCCACCGGCGTTTGTATCGCTCAAGCTCTAAGACACGTTCCATTAGGTCTGCGTTGTCTTTCTTTAAAGCCTATACTTCGCAAACAGGAGATTGTAACTGAGTTTGGCTTGGCTATGTTAGTTAACATGATGGAGTTCTGCTGTAGCTGAGTGCCGAGTGTATCCACCTTATCAGTTAGCTGCTTAATTGCTTCCAAGACCGCATTCATACCTTCTTTTTCTTCTGACCCTGTATCCTTCCTTTTAGCTGTTGGTGTGTTCTTTAACGGCGAGAAAGAGTCTTTTCTTTTAAATTTGTCAGTGGAAATTTCCTTCTTCATTGCATAGTCATGGCAGTCAGTAGTATCATTACAGCGGGAAAAAGGAAGATTCTTTTTAGTCGTCATGGTGCTCGTTCATTTCCGGTGTTTTTCAATTGTCTGCTAATTGTCCTTTCAAAAGGAGCAAATTTTGGTGATTGGATGGCGAATTATTTACAAAAAACTTGGGACAAGCCTGGAGAGCTCAAAATATGTAATGCACCCGGTCCGCCATCTTGCTGAATCCCATTTCAGGAGTTAAAACACAGTGAATGTCTAAATCTAAAGCTATAATTATATAAACACACTGAACTGACACTAAATGTAGAAGAGTTGCATGCTGGTCTTTATTTGGGGTTTAATCAGAATAATTTCACTGATGACAGTTGTATGATAATTACGTTTGAACATGAGACTGAATGTGATTGGTTTATTCTGAACAGAGCCACGCCCCCAATTATGCAGGTGTGTAGACTTTTCATATCCATTGTAAGAAGCTTTAAATATGAGTTTCTCAGGTGGCTGTACATCAGAGAATCTTTTCATATGGTTTATATATGTACTTACTTACCTGTGGCCATGTCAAGTATGTGTCCTTGTTATAAAAACATGTTTATCTTGATTTTGTGCACTTTGCTGGCATTGTGTCTGTCATGTGTTTTATTCAGGTCTCATGGTAGAGTCTATGTTTGCTACATGCTGCAGCAGCCTCCTTGGGTGCAAAGTGTGTGTAGAGCAGAGGCAGGAGACTTCTGACCAGTGCATGAGGTGCCGAGGAGATTCTTTCACTAATGTGCATAGAGTCACTGGGCTCTCTGAAGTCTTGAGTGTAGGACAAGGCACTGTTTATATTTGACGACATAACAAAAAAACAAAACTCTGAAATTTGTTCTGTCATGGTAAGTTTGTGTTCTTTATGCTGTATTGAGGAAAAACTTGCTGATAGTTTTTATAGGCAATGAATGAAATGCTCAGTGAGTGTAGGTATAAGGTAGGTGTAGCTAACAAACTAGCAGCTCTGTATATACACATAAACATAACTGTGGGATAGGGTTGGGGGTGAACTTCAACAGAATAGAAAATACATAAGTATGTTTACTGTTCCATGCTGTATGTATTGTTGACTATGTGCATTCCATATTCGCAGATGTTTTACAGCAGTGTTCCACCTAATCAAACTCACTCATCTCATTATGAAGCCCTTCATGAGCTTTATCAGGTGTTGAAGCAGTAAAACACTAAACTGTGCAGTGCTGCAGCTCTCGGACTGGCAGTGAGGAAAACTGTTTTAAGAGTTCAGTTCAGCCTGCAGTCCCTGAGCTGGAGGGTCTGTGGTGCTACAGAAGAACATTTTCAACTGGGAAATTAATGACAATATAACTATTTTATTCATTCATTCACTCAAATATTGTTACTAAATATGTTAGTGTCAGTTAGGAAATCCTGAAATCAGTGTATTGTGTTAAGAGGAGAGTGTTGAAAGAGCAGTAACTGATTTTTACATGTACACATCGCCTAGAAATTTGCAGAACATGAAAAAAACAATGGTCATGGCTTCAGCACAAGTGTATTATGTGGCTGAAAAAAAAAAACGTTTGGAAATCAGCCTTCATCTTATAGACACTCCCCATTGTTCACTCTGCTCCCATCTCAGCTTTCCTAAGGAGAGGAAAGAAACATCACCAAAGACTGTAAGTTGTAGGGTTACCACCTTCAATGAACAAAAATAAGGGACATTCCCTTATTATGGTTTATTGTAAAACCATTTTCCTGTTTCTGTGGATTTACAATTGTGTTTTTACTGATAGAAGAATAATGATTTAACACTGTGTGGATTATTGAATAGAAAAAGGATATGGTTACGCTGTTTTTTTAAATTAAAATATCTTTTAAATATATTATATTTATGGATTAAAATATATTGGATGATATGATTGTTTATTACTCTTTTGAAATTGTAAAGTGATGAATCTAGAAAATGTAAAGTAAAAATATTTATAAATGATACAATTAAAACTATCTAATCATTTTAATCTTCAGTACAAAATCTGAGAATAGATGGGATATTATCAGCATGATTAGGCTAATTTGCACTAAACTGGTTAGGCCTATTTATATAGCCCAATATTATACAGATCCTGATGTTAGCCTAAGAACCTGATTATTTTACATAACACAAACATTTATTAAACAACAACATACTACATCATCCTCAGGGGAAGTCTGAGGTAAAAGGAACTGAGTGATTCCTCTGTCTTCTGTTCTTTATCCACTTGGATATGATTATCACCTGCCGCATCCTCCACAGTAAACTGTACAGTACCACAACAGCAACACAGTACTACAACTGCATGTTGTGCAATGATGCATTCTCACATAGTGTGTTCCCATCATTCCCTGCCCCATAACAATGATTTTGAGCTTCTATACACTTTCTTGTGATGAAGGTTCGATTTTAGCCACTATTTTGTTTTTCTCACCACCAAGTAGACGTAACTTAGTGTATGCAATAAACCATGTCACCTTTGTCAATAATTTGTCTATTTGTCAATAAGAGACACATCATTTTACTTTTCAATCCTGTATAATAAGGGACAGGTGGCAACCCTAGTAAGCTCCCAGTGCAGCAAAAATCACACTGTGCTTCGGGTAAAACTTAACAGTAAATGCAGTAACACCAGGATAAACACTATCAGTGCTTTTCCAAGATGGAGTATTTGATTACTGATGAAGGAATGAAACTGGACAGGGAATTAGTGATGATGCTCCTGGACAGGTCTCTAAACACAATCTGTAAGCTCTGAACTGTTTCAGTGACCTGCTTTACATAACAAATCCATTAGATAGGTTTTTATCATGGATAAGGAATAAATAAATGCACTGGATTAACCACCTTGATATTGTAATGTAATGCTATGCTAACAATGCTAATAGCAATAGGTTTAGCTGAAAAACCACTCAGAAGTCATTATAAATAAATGATGGCGTACTGACCATCCTCATAAATCACTATGAGAAGAATTTTGCTTATTTCTAGTTCTATAATTTGGCTCTCATGCTGCTTTTGGCTGTGTAAGCAAAAGCTAAATGCTAAAATCCTAATAACAGCCACATGGTACACTGGAAACACAAAGCTCTGAAGCTCACTGATAGAACAAGCATAGTAACTGTGTAACATGATTAGACAATAATTCACTCAGCCATCCTGTATATAAACTAGCCTATAGCCATGCTAGTCACTGTTGTTAACAGCTATTGAAAGTGGTTTAGCTATAAAAGAGAACCACAGATGTGCTCCAGCGTTGTCCAGCATTGAGGCATCGAGTGAAACAAAAACAAAAAAGAAAAAATGAAAAAACGAGCTAGTCAGTTGGAGGAAGCTTTTCACTTTATCACCTACTTCTGTATAAGAGCTGTGTGCTGGGTAAATTATAAAGCATAATTAATTAAAGTCACTTGTTGTATAGAGAGAGAGCTCCATACATCAGTTCCTTATTATTCTGCAGTGTCTTACATTTATGCTGTATATTATTATTCTTACTACTCCACTGTTCATTATTATGCATTTCCCCACTATTCTGTTATTCTATCATCATTATTCTGTAGTTAGGGATTTTTATCACCTAAATCTAAATAAATCTAAAAAAAAGTAAAGAAATGCCCTTAATAAATAAACTGCCTTCTTCATTACTTGAAAGTGATGTGATGTTAATGCTAATCCTTGCTAATGATAGATGAAGTTCATTTGATAGGTGGTTCTCTAGCAGAACTTTGCTCTACAGGCCTCCATAGATCCTGGGGGTGGGGCTTTGTGAACATGGGTGGGAACGGGGGGTGGACTTAAGGAGTAAAAATCATAAATGTCGAACAATGTACTTAAATGGTAGAGATGTGAACTATAAAAATTTACTTACCTCATGCACCTTTAAATATCTTTATCTTTGTATTTATTAGTGTGTGTTGTGCAGCTATGAGTACATATAGTCCATATTAGAACTGTGAATGAATCATCTGTGGAAAAACAAATGTTTCACCATCATGTTTACAACAAACTGAAATAATCCATGTTGAGGAGAAACACACTTTGAATAAATAGATAAAAATGTGGAGCTAAAAATAAACTATAAAAAGCTACAACACAAGGATGTGTATTTGAGTAAACAGTGTGATGATGTGATGATATCTCTGTGTTGTGTGTACATGCTGAAGGATTTGACTTTGGATTGTAAAATATGTTATTAAAGCTTGAAGTAACTTGTAGCTGAGTGGATAAAAGGATGTGATCAGTCACGGTTATTGTTATGGAACTTCTACATGTGATTATGAATGATTCAGCTCCCAAACTGCGGGAAATGTGGGACGGGTTTTAACTCTTCACCAAAACTGCTTTATCCTGGAAAAGAGGTTTGAGGTGAGACTCCTGTCATATGCCAGACCTGGTGAGTTTATCATCCTTAATGCTGAAAGACAGAGAAGAGCATCAGTGTAAACAAACATCACCATAAACACACACACACACACACACACACACAAAGTGAGAACATTATACAGTACACAGTGAATATTATTCAAAATCATACAATACAACACAGTAAAGAGACAGAAAGTCATTAACTCACTGAAGTGTCTCCAGTTTACAGTGTGGATCCTTCAGTAGATCAGAGAGCAGCTTCACCCCTGATTCTCCTGGATTATTATAGTACAGATCCAGTTCTCTCAGGTGTGATGAGGAGTTTGACTTCAGAGCTGAAGCCAGAGCAGCACAACCTTCATCTGTAATACTGCAGCCCAACATCCTACAAGAAAGAAAACCTTCTCACACTTAACACACTCAGTTTTAGCATTGAAAACATGAACTACATATATATACTACTTTATACATAGTACATTTAATCTCCATCTCACACACCTTACCATTTTCCTACATTAAGGTTAACTTTAAATGCTGTTAATAGTTTATATCTATATATTTATTTATAGATAGATGATTATATAGGTGATGAGTGATCAGTTGAAGATAGATGAGTGAAGTTTGTATTTTTATGACCTTTTTATGCATCATCACATCAAACAACAATGAAAATATATCAGATCACTACAATTACACATGTACCAAAGATGAGAACTGGACATTTCTGCATTTATTAAAACTCTGCTGTTTGTGTGTGTGTGTGTACCTTAGTATCTCCAGTGTGCAATGTGGATTCTCCAGTCCAGCAGAGAGCAGCTTCACTCCTGAATCCTGCAGTTTATTGTAACTCAGGTCCAGTTCTCTCAGACTGGAGGAGTTTGAGCTGAGAACTGAGGACAGAACTCTACAGCTTTCCTCTGTCAGATTACACTTACACAGCCTGGAAGGGAAATTATGAAATATCAGAGCACTGTTTTCAAACACACAAACACAGCCATAATACAGCTAAAGTTGAACATATAACAGAAATGTCAGTTTGTTTCTCTCTCACATCAGCACATTTACAGGAGCAGGGATGTCTTTCTGCACTCCACAATCTCACAGCTACAATTTATTATAAGACCATTAGGTCATGTACATAACACACACATGTGAGAGCGAGCAGCCTGTAAACAATACACTCTGATCTGTGTTCAAGTTTCTACAACCAACACTGCAGATATAGTGCATTTTATTACAGAAAATAAAGAATAATTGAACTGTACATTTCCAGTTAATAACATGCAGGGCGGCTTATGTCAGTTGGCTAGCAGGGCCTGTCTTTCAAAGATTAAAAAAAAAATCCAAATCATCTTATTTGCAGTTAACAAATGTGGACCTGCCTGATCCATCCTGTTGCCCTACTTCTGGTTGGAGTTCTCATTGGTTGAGATCACTAGCTGCTGCTGGGGGTGGCCCCATATGGATGGCCTGAAGATCATTGGGATTGCTGTGGATGGTGCCACTTGGGGGTCATGGAGATGGCTTGGGGATCTCATATAGGGAGTTTTACCATAATGGCTTGGGTCTGCGATTGCTGTGGTGGCTTTGGGGCTACGGTTGTACTCAGAACTCCACCAGTGGACATTGGATAGGTTTAGCAAACCGGACTTCATGTGAAACCTGTGACGAATTTACTGGTTGCACAATCGCACTATTTGTCCATATAGTACACAGTTATAGAAAAGATTCATTTATTTATTTATTTATTTAATTGCACTATCCGTTAGTGCCTGGATGGGGATGGGTTCCCTTTTGAGTCCGGTTCCTCTCAAAGTTTCTTCCTCTTATCGTCTTAGGGAGTTTTTCCTTGACACCGTTGCCTCTGGCTTGCTCACTAAAAAGATGATTGTTGACTTCAGGAGGACCCAAGTATACCACTCAACAGTGCACATCAACGGAACAACTGTGGAGAGAGTCAAAAGCTCAAAGTTTCTTGGTGTGCACATGACAGAGGACCTCTCCTAGACTCGCAACACCACCTGCCTAGCCAAGAAGGCCCATCAGTGACTCCACTTCCTGTGGAGACTGAAGAGATCATTGGAGTGTCTCTACCCACCATTGATGCCTCTCTACAACAACCCACAAGCCACGAGTATTGTGGATGACCCCTGTCACAGACTCTTCACTCAGCAGTGATCCAGGCAATAACTATTTGCTTTTTGAGTTTAGAAATGTTAAGAGCCAAATTGTTTAAAACTCATTAACCTGTGACAGGCATAAACTGCTCATAGAGTCACTTAATATAAAATTTATGCACTGGAGTTAAAGATGAGTGTGGCAGCGTGGACGTGGTTGAGCATCAGCTGTGGATGGAGAGGACAAACCATCAGGTAACGCGTGATGTCTCACCTGTGTCTTATTGCCGCCAGTTTACTTATTTGTATCTCTTTGTGCTTTCAGTAACTTCTGTAATCAGCAATAGAAAGAGATTGATATAGCTGGCGGTGCTTGTGAGACACACATACCATCACACACATGCCACAGAGCGCAACCTTGAACTTGAAGGAGCAAAAGCTGAAAATCCGGGATGGACCAGTTATTGTTGAGTTGTTTTAGGTTGTTGAGTTTTGGAAAGTGCATTGAAAAGCAAGATGCATCTTGAATGCTGGAATACACAGCATCTCAATCCAAATCAGTGTCTAAATCTGGAAAATTTCGCCACCATATACGTTTCCATATTGTTGAATAAAGGTGATAGAGTCTGCCACTCACAGGATATTTCACAGTGTTTTTCAACTAATCATAACATCTGAATAAAATGGTATATAATGGGGCCTGGGTGCAGCTGGCACTGCTCATAAAAGGATATCTTGAAGGATATAAAAGCGAAAAGGATATCTTGAAGTTTCCAAGGATGTAACATGTTCTGCTCTAGTTTGCGTCAAGAGACAAGGGTTTGGGGGTTGAGCCAAGTGAATACCAGTCTAAAGCAAATGAACAGTAGTAAAGTTTGAGGAGTTTGGGACAGCCAATCCACCATCCTCCCTTCTCCTATGCAGAGTGGAGAGTTTAAGACAGGGATGTTTGTTTGTCCATATGAAAATTAATTCTGGGTGGATAGTTAATTTTCATGATGGAAACTCAGGTTTGAGGAGAAATGAGGAGGCTAGTCCATCTAGATCATCATGCACCTTGGTAAAAGCTAAGGAGTAATTGTGTTTAGCAATCTGATTGAGAGAGGGACATTTTCTATTCCTAAGTACTTGAAGTGTTGAACAATGGGAACAGTGGCTAGAATAAATGATGCTATCATAGGTACATTGAATGGTAAATTGGCAGATTTTGACCAGTTAATTTTAAAGCTAAACTCCTCGTAGATGGTTAAAAGATGAGGTATAGACTCTTTAGGATCACCGTCAGTATATAAGACCTTGGAAGACAAAACATCTGCGCTAAAGGCTCAAGAGAAAGAATGAAAAATGCTAGATTAAGGGCGCACCCCTTTCATGATGACCTAGAAACTGGAAACAGAGAAGAGTAGATTTGTCCTGTTAACACAGATTCAGAAGTATTGGCATATAATACTTTAACCATATGGACAAAACCTTCCATAAACCATATTATTTCAAGTACTGACTATAAGAATGACCATTCCAACCTGTCGAAACCTTTCATGGCTTCTACAGATAACACTGCTACAGGAGGATTAATACTGTATGTGCTGCAGCATCAAATATATGAAGAAGACGTCTGACGTTTCTGATTCTAGTCTAGATTTAATAAATCCTGTCTGATCACAGTTTACTAATATTGGCATATGGTGCCAAAGGGAATGTCTGGTGTAGAATTTAAGGTCAGGAGGCTTCAATGGGAAGGCTTCAATGAGAGATGCAGCACAATCTGAGCCAAACCAAGTTTAAGAAACATAAAATCTAGTTTTTGCTCAGGTATATTGTCATGGATAAAAAAAAGATCTTACTTGCTAGAGACCTGATGTTAAAAAGTTCCGTCTTTAATTTATCTTCATTATGTAGACTTACTGTAGGCCACCTTGAAAGTGCCAACATTACTTGTATCAGATTTGTCTTTCTGCTGCGAATAAACATTTTTACTTGATCATTTCTACAAGAGATAACAGTCTTAATGTTATTGACAACACTTTGACATCCCTGTTTTGTTTTTACACATTTCAAATTATTATTTCTTACAGTGATGTTGCTCACTTGCCACCAATCATCCAATGCTTTAATAAAATTGTTTGATAAATGTTGTGTTCCAGTACTGCTGAGATGCAGACCATCTGCACGATAAAATCATGCTCTCTCCCAGAAAAGATCCTACTTATTCATAAAATCCCGACTCTATCACACCATATTGCCAACCAGTTATTTATTGCAAAAAGCTATAAAATTTGTCACCCTGTCTGTAATTCAGCAAAGGTCCTGAGAATGAAAGCTTTGCACTCGGTGATGTATTCCGCAGAGTGTCCACCAAAATCGTGAAGTCCTTCTTTACAATTTCAGATTGTCAGAGTTTAATATTGTTCACTCTGACATGTAGGGTTTATTAATCACGAAGTATCTAAAGTGCTAAGCTAGTAGCCCAGGAATGCAGAGCCAAAGCTAGCTCCTGTCCTCTGATTCTCGATAAGCTGTAACTATCGAGCACTGGGTCCCCTATCGTGTTAAAGTTGCTGCTTACTATTAGGGAATAATTAAGTAATGCTAGCATTTTCTGGGTAATTGTATCATAGAAGATTTTGTCAAATGTGTCACAAAGATAAGCTTCAACAGCTACTTCTTAGGTTTTTGTGTCAAATGATGATCATATGATAAAACTTATTGGCTAGATGACAAATGTCTGAACTAAACAGTAATAATAATAATAATAATAATAATAATAATAATAATAATAATAATAATAATAATATCATCTATCTTTTTCTGATTAAGTAGATTTAAAGTACTGATTCGTTTCTGGGGAGCGTTCAATCCACCACAGTTCCAAACCAAAATATTAAGTTGACTCGTTATCTGTATTATATGTTTATAGATAATATCTGGAGAAATAAACAATTTGTTGATTTTTGAGTTTATTGAGTTGATGCTCGTTGTTAGCGTGTCTAGCTTTGCTTGCATAGCATGTAGCTGAGCATCCATGTCCCCTCCCATCTGCTGTATCTATGAGCGAGGTGTGGTTTGAGGTGGTCTCTGTGATTACAGGGAGTGACACACCTCATACACTTGAGTTTAAATAGGGTTATAATCTTTTATCCCATTTCAGTGGTGTGTCCGGTATACGTCATCAGCTGTCATGTTACAGATGCAGTAGCGAGTGTAATGAACATGACTGAGGTGGATTATTTACTCTATCATCATTTTTCACTAAAATATGCTGGGAGAAGAAACTAAAAGTTGATAGATTGAGCATGCATTGTCTAATCAAAGTACATATTACACAAAAGGACAGATGACAGAACTGTAAGTTTAGTGTTTTTTAGTTTAAACAAAAGATTTACAACTTTTCTGTTTACCATGTTTGCTATTCAGAGGAAATGCAGCATGAACCCAGTCAAGCATTATTGAATTAAACCACTACAAATTATAAACCCTTAATGAAGCTTCCTTATGTCCTAATTTAAGCATGTGTGTAATAATTTGCCCCAATATTATTTACATTTACAGCATTTAACAAACACCCTTATCCAGAGCAAACTACAGATGATGAATATGATGAATAATTAATTTGTTACTTAACTATTATTATGAATGAGTCGTCAGGATATAATGTATTGCTCAACTCTAACAGTTTAACAGCTGAGCTGTTGACAGATTTTAGCTTCCCATCTAATATCACCACCAGCCACAGCTAATAACATGCCAATACTAGTCATACTTTACAGTGAGGTCAATAAGTCAATGTCTCTGATGTTATCTGTCTTCATGGAGCTGGTACCATGTCCAGCTTTACAACAGATTTTGATAGTGTGTCCAGTAAACTTTTCTGATCCTTCTGGAATGTAACAAACACAAATGCTAAAGCAAATCTGATCAAATATTATTAGGTGGCTGTTGCTGTCAACAGTACATAACAGTTTCTTGAGTTGACATTGTTGTTTTGAAACATAGTTAGCCTTTTTACTCAGTCACATTAGATAGAAGATAGAAAGCTTTCCAGAAAGTTCCAAAAGATGGTTCAGTAGTTAAATAAAGTTATATAATTTAAAATAAAAAATAAGTAAATAAATAAATAAATAAATGTGTTATAATTTGTAAATGAAAAATGTTTTCTTTTTGCAGCAGCCTCAATTTTTTTCACTGGTTTTCAGGGCATAGTGATAGGGTTTAAATGAAAAACTTTCTGGTACAGGCCACGCCCACTTCCTGTTTAAATCTGAATATGAAAACAGTAACGAATATTTTGAGCACTAAACAGATACAGATAATGGCATTGTGTTACGGCTTTAGCAGAGACACAATATCTAAACAGTTATAATTAAAATTCATAAGTACAGTTTTTATTTATTCATCATATAGAATTAATCTAGAAAGTAAATCTGATTCTCGGGTACATAAAAAACACACACAATCATTCCTGTATGTAATACTTGGTGAGAAAGTAATATTCTGTCCTCTGTGTGTTTGTGTGTGTGGTAATATTACTCCAGTTTCTCCAGTGTACAGTGTGGATTCTTCAGTCCTGCAGAGAGCAGCTTCACTCCTGAATCCTGCAGTTAATTCTCACTTAAGTCCAGTTCTCTCAGATTGGAGGAGTTTGAGCTGAGAACTGAGGATAGAATTCTACAGCTTTCCTCTGTCAGATTACACCAATGCAGACTGGAAGAGAAATGATGAAATATCAGAACACTGATCTCAAACACAGAAACACAGCCAATACAATAATACAGCTAAAGTTTAACATGTAACAGAAATGTCAGTGTGTTTCTCTCACACACAGAAATCAGAGGACCGGACACCACATCAGCACATTTACAGGAGCAGGGACATCTTTCTGCACTCCACAATCTTTCGGATACAATTTATTATAAGACCATTAGGTCATGTACATAACACACACTTGTGAGAACGAGCAGCCTACAAACAATACACTCTGATCTGTGTTCAAGTTTCTACAACCAACACTGCAAACATAGTGCATTGTATTACAGAAAATAAAGAATTATAGAACTTGTGACAACATGGGACCAATGGAGGGCTGAACATAGACACCAGGAGGCAGGAGTATGGGGAATGTGCTCTTTATATTTGTAATCAGCGCAGGAAGCAAGTGGGGAAGGAGGTGAGGGTGGCTGTTGAAGTGGTATAAGGTTGGTATTGTCCCAGGACTGAGTGCAGCAAGCTGGCAGCAGCGGCGAGGTGGCAGGACAGAGGGGATATGATGGTCAGCTTGCAAAGGCTGGGGCTCTTCTTCCTCATTGACATCAGCTTCTGCACAGAGATAAGAGACAGTCATTAGTGGGGTGGGTAGCCTTACCTAACCAGTCTTGGGAGCGGCCGCTGGCTCCTTTTATATCCCTCCGTCGTCTCCAGGAGAGTGAATTGATGCCGCTGCACTCACTGGCTGCCAGCCGAGTCGAATTCAGTCACTCCGCCTTGCAGCCATGCGCAATCAGGCTGTCCAAAACAAAGGGGGTGCTGAACCAGTGCAGTCTGAGCACCCACTTGGTGTTGCATGGTGAAATCAAAATCCTGCAGGGAGAAGAACCACCGTGTTACACTGGAGTCGGTGTCCTTGGCCTTTGCCATCCCCTGTAGGTGACGTGGTCAGTCACTAGGGTGAAGGGTGAATGGGAAACTGAAGTCAGGGTTCTTCAGGACAGGAGAGCTTGTTAGTGCCTGTTTCAGTTCGTCGAAGGCTTGCTCGGTCTCCCGACTCCAGCGCACCCAGTCCAGCTGGCCTTTCCTGGTGATATCTGAGATGGGAGAGGCAACTGAGGAGAAGTTGGGCACAAAGCGACAATAGTATCCAGCCAACCACAAGAAGGCATGTACCTGTTTTTTGGTGATGGGTTGTGGGTACTCTCTATTTGCCTCCATTTTCTTCTCTTGCAGCATCAGGAGTTCCCTGCCGATGCGGTACCCTAGGAACTGTGCCTCGCTGAGTCCTTGGTGGCATTTCTTGGGGTTGGCAGTCAGCCCAGACTTCCAGAGCTCGCACAGGACCTCCCTGTGATGGTGGAGATGGTCTGACCAGGTGGAGGAACGTCTGACGATGTTGTCAAAGAATGCTGCGGTGTACTGGCGGGGAGTTTGCAGGATGACATCCTTCAGACACTGGAAGGTGGCCGGCGCCCCATGCAGGCAGAAGGGGAGGACCCGATACTGCCCAGTGGCGGAGATACTGTAGCTTTCTCCACGGGAGGTGGAGAAAGCTGTCTCTTTGGCCTCTGGGCTCAAGGCCACCTGCCAGTATCCCTTAGTCAGGTCAAGGGTGGAGATGAGCCGGGCCCTCCCTAGCGTCCACCAGGTTGTTTACTCTAGGGAGGGGATAGCTGTCAAAATCCGATACATGCTTGAGCCACCAGCAGTCATTACACATCCGGATGCTCCCATCAGGTTTGTATACCATGACTATGGGACTGGACCAGGGGCTGATAGACTCCTCAATGATACCGTTGTGGAGCATCCTGCTGGCCTCCTCCTCAATCTCCTTGCAGCAAGTCTCTGTGACACGGTAGGGCCTCTGTCAGACCACGACTCCCGGTGGGGTCTTTATGTCATGGTGGACCAGATGAGTTAGGCCTGGGGTGGAGGAGAAGATGTCGGCAAACTGATCCACCAGCTCAGACAACTCCTGGCTCTGTGCTGGGGTGAGCTCCTCTCCTCGGTACACTCCAACAGATCTGTGGTTAGGCTCGCAAATGCAGACACCACAGGAGCAGGGTTAGACCACTTTTCAGTAAGTTGATGTGATATACTTGTGAGTCTGCGTGCTTACCTGGCTGCTGCAGGCGGTAGTTGATGGGGCTCACCTTTTCGAGGACTGTGAATGGGCCTTGCCATTGAGCCACAAATTTACAGGAGGCATTGGGAAGAAGGAGGAGGACCTTATCACCAGGCTTGAACTCTCTGGGTTGAGCAGAATGGTTGTAGGTCCTTCTCTGCTCTTGCAGCCTCCATGTGCTCTCTGATGATGGGCATCACCTTGTCGATCTGCTCTTGCATCTCCTGGCTGTAGTCGACAAGGGAACGGTAGGGGGAGGGCTGCTCTTCCCATGCCTCCTGGGCGACATCTAGCAGTCCCTGAGATCACCATTGTCGGAAAAAATATCGAAATATCGCTTAATCAGCTTAGTAGCCAGCTTTGACTATATTAGTAGTATAGTAGTAGTATTATTAGTAGTTTATGGTTTGTGTGCTATTATCAGAGGTATAAGTCTGGTGCACTACATGCAGAGGCAGGAAGTGGACGAGCTCAGCTGCAAGATCAGGCAGTTGGTGTGACAGAAGGCACACTGAAGGATACATCTAGTGTGTCTATGAAACTGAGCTAAAGTAGAGTAGAGAATAAGATTAATCATAAGGCTAGCTTTAGGGCGATATATGGTAGAAACATTATCTCTTGGTAAAGTTAATCAAGCATAAATAGTAATAATGACTATACATAATCTAGAAAATATAAGTAGGAGGATATAAACAAGCAGTAAAAGCAAGAGCTGCTATAGTCAAGAAAAATGTATTTTAAGCATAAAATAGCCACAGCCATAAAATAACAAAATGAGAATAAAGCAACTTTCATGTGGCAGAAGGTACATCTGCACGTTGTTAATTCAGTGTAAAAAGAATGAGTACAAAATAAAGCAATAGAGCGAATAGAGGAAGTGAGGGCTTCTATATAGCAGTTTAGGCCAGGGGTCAAGAGACATCTCAAAACAAGATGAGAAGTCTAGATGTGGTTTAGAACCATACAGAAGTGTCTGGTTAACAAGTCAACAAGTCTGGGTAAGGGGAAATTCTACGAAGACAGACAAGGTCGGTAGGAGGAGATAATGGGAAATGGAGAAGTGTATGTAAAATAGGATAGGGGGAGTTAAAATGGTTTAAACTGAAGATAATGGTAAATTACTGACATAGGCGGACCAAAAGGGGGTGGCGCCAGCAGGAGTCTGGGTATGTATGCAAGGGAATTTGGAGGACTCGGGGCACACAACTCTCAGGCTTGAGATTGCTGTGTCACCGTTGAGGGAATTCACCTTCTTTGAGCTCATTAGAACATGTTGTATTGCTACTGCAATAAAGAAGTTTGTTTCTTCTCATCCAACGACTGGCAATTCTTCATTGTGGTGAATTTTCTGAGTGAGTACAATAAGAGACATATACGTAATTGGCAGATTGTTCAGTCCACTCGCAAATGTATCCACTCAGGGAAGGATTCCGAGTTCCGACACCATCCAAAGAGCTGCTCAAAGGGGGTGAATCCAGTGGAGGCCTGTGGAGTATATCAGATGGTGAAGAAGACATAGGGGAGGAGGAGGTCCCAGTTCATCCACTCCTTGTCTACCATCCTCCGGAGCATCCTTTTCAGGGTTTAATTTAGGTGTTCCACCAGCCCGTCAGTCTGGGGGTAGTAGACGGACTTTCTAAGGTGCTTCACCTGCAACAAAAAACACAGATCCCTCATTCGTTTTGACATAAACGGTGTACCTTGCTTGGTGAGGAGGTTCAGCCCAGCTAAAGAGGAGCAAGAGCTCATGGGCGATGTTCCGGGAGGTGGCCTTCCGAAGTGGCACTGCCCCAGAGTAGCGAGTAGTGTAGTCCATGATGACCAGTATATATTCGTGGCCCCGGCCAGACTTTGGCAGCGGCCCCATGAGATCCATGTCTATCCTCTCAAAGGGGATGCCAATAATGGAGAGAGGAAGTGGGGGGTGCGGGAGCAGACTTGTAGGGAGTAGTTTGCTGACACTGGGGGCACTGCTGGCAGAAGGCGTGGACCTCTGCATCCATTCCTGGCTAGAAGACGCAGTCCTTCAACTTCTCCAGGATGTTATGGGCCCCCAAGTGCACCCCCAGCAGATGTGAATAGGCCAGGTGCATGAGGGCCTGGATACGGCTGCGGGGGACCACCAGCAGCTCACAGGTTTGGATTTGTCATTCTGTTTTGAAGGCTCCCATGTACCAGGAAGTAGGAGGCTTGGAGTCACTGCTCGGGGTTTTAACAGACCCCCTCAATGACCTGCAACTGGCCCCAGCAGTTCTTCAGCCTGGCATCTTCTTTCTGCTCCCAGCTGAAGTTTACTTCCCGGACAACCTGTTAAACACAGATGTGACAGGGGTTGTGGGGATGGGGGGCTCACCTGCTGAGGTTACCTTGGCATGTTTTTCACCTTGGTCCAAGCAGGCCCACTGGCTTTGGGAAAGGTTAGGAGGTTAGGTTAGAGGTTAGGAGGGAAGGAACGAGCCAGGGTGACTGTGATCCCTGAGTCCAGGAGGGTCGAGACTGGTCTGCCATTAACCTCGACAGGGATGGTGGGAAGGCTGGGAGGGGTCGCCTTGTGTAGCACGCATCCCGTGAGCCAGGGCATATCAAGGACTGGTGGGGTCTGGCTCAGTAGGCATGGTCTTGTCCCTGGTCTTCCTATATGCGGAGCCATTTTGGCTGGTTCTCCCCTCCCCATGGGAGTGTTGGTCCGGCCGTTTCACCGGCAGAGGCTAGGGAAACTCTCGGTGTTTGCCCAAGCTGATCGCCAGGGTTTCTACTGCTTGTTCCAGAGTCTCCAACATCTCCCGGAGGTTGCGGGCCCACCGCATGTCTATGGCTTTTCTCTCTAAAGGCAGTAGAGCCCTCAGGAACTGGTCCATGGCCACCTGCTCAAAGATTTTGGTAGCAAACAGAGTCTCTCGCTGTAGCCATCTCTTGGCAATACATAGCAGCATATCCATCTGGCTGCGAGGGGTGGCTTTTTTGTTGTAACTCCAATGTTGGAGCTCTGCCATTGAACTGGTAGGGGGGAGGCTGCAATGTAGGAGAATCTTGCTTTTAACTAGGTCATCCTGGGTGGCTTCGTTGGGGGAAAGTGCATGGTAGGCCAGCTGGGCCTCCCCCATGAGGAAGGGAGGGAGGGCAAAGGCCCAACCCTCCTTGGGCCAGTTTTCCCACTGGGCGATGAGCTAAAATGTTAGCAGATATGCCTTGACATCATCTTCGGGGGAGAGCTTGGTAAGGAGGCTCTGGACCTTGCGGCAAGGGTCGGGGAGGGGGACTGCAGCAGGGGTTGCCTTCTGTCGCAGCTCCAGGAGCTCTTGGGTGACAACTTGGAGGCCACAGGCCAGCTCCTGTTTCACTGCCTGCTCCTGCAGGCTTGTCTGGAGGAATTGCTGGAAGACTGTGCCCATCTTGGTGCTGGAGTCTGTGATCATGTGTTCTGTGTTCTCCACCACTGTGACAACATGGGACCACAGGAGGACTGAACACAGACACCAGGAGGCACGTCTTCATTTTTGTAATCGGTGCAGGAAAAAAGTGGGGCAGGAGGTGAGGGTGGCTGGTGAAGTGGTGTGAGGTCGGTGTTGTCCCGGACAGAGGGGACACTGCGGTCACACTCAGGCAGGGTTGAGCTCGGCTTGCAGAGGCTGGGGCTCTTCTTCCTGACTGAGGTTGGCTTCTGCACGGAGACAAGAGCCAGCCATTAGGGGGGTGGACAGCCTTACCTAACCAGTCGTGAGAGTTGCCATTGACTCCTTTTGTATCCCTCCATCATCTATATCTATCACGATGATAACAACAGAAACAGAAAAAAATTCACCCTATCATCTGGAGATTGGATCTGGACCACAGCCATCAGTGGCTCTCAGAGAGGGAGGGGAGGCATACTCTCTCTCTCTTTCCTATCAGTCAAAGCGATACTAGCGAATCATGGGCATGTGAACTCATGCATACAAAAATGGGCATATACCACTTTCCTCCAAGTGCATGAGCAGCTTGAAAAGATGCGGTTGGCTCCACGTGTCTCAGAAGTTGGTAGGGGATAGGTTCATGTGATAGGGGAGACCAAACTGGAGGAAATCCCAAAAAATCCCAAAAAAGATACTCGAAGGTAAATAATGTTGTAATATTTACTTTATTTGTATTCTTATTGTTTCAATTTTTACAGTGTTATGTTTTTCTTATTCTCATTTGTGATAGATTAGAATGTAACATTCAAAAAAAGGAGAAAAGAAAAAAGTGACTTTCACTGGTGTTTAGGTCAGAAATGTGTTTAGTTATTATAAGCATTTAAAAGCATGCAGTTATTTACGCAGATATATAAATAATCTGCATAAATAATAATAATAATCCAAACAATAATCCAAACAGTGCAGTTCAGTGTTACGTTTCAAAAAGAACAAACCATGCAGTAATACATGTATAAATAAAATACTCACTCAGCTTTTCTGGAGGCTTTGACCACTGGCAGCAGCCTCAGAAGACATTCCTCTGATGGGACATATTTCATCAAATTAAACTCATCCAGCTACTGTTCTGAGTTCAGTAACACAAACACCAGAGCTGACCACTGAGCAGGAGAGAGTCTGGTTCTCCTGAGACAATAGAAACTGTTTCTCTTCAGGTAAGTCTGTACTTCCTGCACTAGTGAATGATCATTCAGTTCATTCAGACAGTGGAACAGATTGATGGATTTCTCAGGAGATGGGTTCTCCCTGATCTTCTGCTTGATGTACTGTTTCCTGTTTGGTGTGAGAGCTGCTTCCTGTCTGTGGCATTAAGCCTCGTAAGAGAGTCTGATTGGACTCCAATGAGAGACCCAGAAGGAAGGGGAGGAACAGGTCCAGCTGTCCATTCTCACTCTGTAAGGCCTTGTCCACTACACTCCTCAGGGAAGCAGATAAAGTTGGATTTCTATAGTAATTAAAAAGTCCATTGCTTTGCTCCACTACCACATTTGTTTTCCTAAAAATAAAGCAGAAAAATGCATATAAAGCAGCCAGAAATTCTTGAACACTCAGATGTACAAAGCTGAACACCTTCCCCAGGTGAAGCCCAAACTCCTTTCTGAAGATTTGGGTACACACTCCTGAGTACACTGACACTTGTCTGACATCAATGCCACACTCTCTCAGGTCTTCCTCATAGAATATCAGGTTTCCTTTCTCCAGCTGTTGGAAAGCCAGTTTTCCCAGTGCCAGGATACGCTCTCTTGTCTGCTGAGGATCAGGGTCAAATTTCTGATGGTATTTTTGGTCCTTGTGTTTTATGTTAAAGATTAGGAAGTGTGTGAACATCTGAGTCAGAGTCTTGGGGATCTCTCCACTCTCTGCTTCACCCAACATTCTCTCTAGAACAGTGGCTGAAATCCAGCA
>CM074924.1:24223040-24244074 GCA_037576815.1 Pangasius larnaudii | reverse complement strand
ATTTATGATTATTATTCTGTCCCATTACTTTTGGTCCCTTAACAAGTGGGAGGCACATATGCAAACTGTTGTAATTCGTACATCGTTCGCCTGATTTGGATGTAAATACCCTCAAATTAAAGCTGACAGTCTGCAGTTAAAGCACATCTTGTCTGTTTCATTTGAAATCCATTGTGGTGGTGAATAGAGCCAAAAAATGTTAGAATTGTGTTGATGTCCCAATATTTATGGATCTGACTGTAAGTAGTGTAAAAAGTAAAAGAGACACAGAGTAGATAGAGATAAGAGAATAAGAGAAGAAGCGCGCAAAATCCTGCGGATACCGCTTCTCACCTTTGATGTGTAACATAGTGAGCCCCCATACTGCTGTGCTAGTGGAAGAGGACTAGGCAGAGATTTAGCGAAGGCATTGCACAGGGAGAAGGTCTGTACGGGCAGGTCACGCAAGAGGCATGTACACTCAAGAGGAGTGTGAATTATAGAGAAAAAGACAAAAAAGTGGGGGGGGGGTGTGTATGTCTTGTATGTTAATATGTTACTTGTTCTGTGCATTATTTATTGAAGTTTTCTGATGTTTTAAGTGTTGTCCCTGATAGGGGTCTCTGGAGTGATTGTCTTTTTCCTTGGTGAGTTCCTGCTGAACTTGGCCAATCTGACCCCATTTCACTCGCAGCGCTGGCTGTAAGTGCTCTGTAAACCCACTGTCACTGATCAGGCATATCATAAGTGGCACATAGATCCTACAGTGAACGCTCCAATTTATCAACTCAGTGTTACATTTAGTTGGGCACTGGTTGCTCTGTTTTGAGTGTCGTTCTCTGTGTTAGGGATCTCGGTCTTGTGGCACTTGATATTGCTAAAAGTGTGGTGTACAGTGGTTAGAGTCACTGCAGTTCCGTGACTGGGAGTGTGCAGGAGAAGTGTCCTTGTTTGACGGGTTCCACTGGGTGCAGGCAATTCGCCTAGAGTCCTAATATAGGGAGTTTTTAATTGTTTACATAAGAGTAAGTGCAATTAAGTTGATAGAAAGTGAAGGTGTAAATTGTGTTTGTGTAAATCGTTTGAGAGAGAGAATAGCTGCCGTGCTTGTGTGTGTGTGTGTGTGTGTGTTTGTGTGTGTGTGAGTGTGAGCAGCAGAGGTGAGAGTTGGGCTACACTCCTGGAATCCAATGTAAAAAAAAAAAAAAACACAACCCCTTATTTCTCTACATGATACCCAGTGTGTGAATGCAAGTTTAAGTGTGCATGAAAAAATACCCTCTGGGTTTTGGCTGGATGTTGTAGGTGTACCTCTCGACCGTCACTTAAGTGTGGCTTGGTGGAGACGGGCGTGACTATATCACGCTGACTAGAGGGAGTGAATGATGAGCTCCGTAGATAAGGCGACAAGAGAATGATGAGCTCCAAAGTTAATTTGGAGACTGTGTGAATATGGGAGCCAATCAGTAAAAGGAGGGTATGCGAGTGTGTGTGTGAAAAAATAACAAGCAGCTTGCGAATATCTTGGACATTTGCGCTGTACTCTAGAGCAAAGGCCTGTGCATAAATCACAAAGTTGATTTTACAGCCTATTTGGTCATTATCCTAATTGTCGTTGTTTCAGTCTGGATTAGAATGTTTACTAGCATAGAATGAAGAAGTAAAGTGAATTAGTTAAACAAGAGCAGTTACAGTCAGTTATAAACATTTTCTGGAAACAAGAAGGTCCTAGTTCAGATTGTAGAATTCATGTTTATTTGCTCTCATGTAGAAAATTTGTGCATCCTTGTGGTATAATAATAGTAAAGGCTAAAACTCATGCAAGACTAGAAGATAAGGGGATTTGGTTTGCAACCACGTTTAATGTAATAGAGTTTCATTTGGGTGATAGTATTATCTGGACAATTAATAGTGCCCAGTCCAACCATATAAAATCATAGTTCCAAAGATACATCACCATTATGATTTTTTCACCATTATGATGTTTATATGGTGTATGGTGTTGTAGGTGTGTATTTGGTTAAATAAGTCAAGTAAGTTTAATATAGTGGAGAGAGAGAGGCTGCAGTTACACACGATTGAGTCTGTGTCCTTGGGTATGTGCAGGTTTGTGAGTGTGTGTAAGGTACATTAGGGAGAGCAGTACTTCAAAGGGTGAGATTAGGAGCAAAAATCTTCCAAGAAACTGGTTTTGTAAGTTGTTTGGACATTCCCCTAACTGTAGCCATTGTGATCCTGATAAAGAAAAAGTTTTGTTGAATGGATTATGAGTTTGCTGAGAGCCACACTAGATTGACATCTAAGTCTCACATAATCTATTTCTCAGTGCCACATTATTGGGAACAGAATACTTTGAGGTCAAAAGGGTTATTGTTTTTTAGATTAGTATACACTTCAACAAGGCCGACAGTGGAGGACTTTTTTCTGTTTACATACAGAATAGTGAGAAAAGTGATTACAAATGGTAAAAGAATTAATATTTGTCGCATGCAACTTTAGTTTGATGGGCACCACCATAGCCGTTTGAAGTATCATCAGGGTTTTCTGAGTATATATCAGTACAGATGTAGTCAGCTGTTTGAGCAGTGCTATTCTTTTTTCGTTTTGACAGCACACTGAACTAAGACTCAGGAAAAGGAGTAACTGGAAGACAGTTAAATAACCCTGAAATTGAGGTGTCAGTAGTCTTAAGAAAAGTTACTTGGCTTTCTGCAAAAAGAGTTATTGAGCTACGTGAACCTAAGACTGTAGAGGAGCTGACTCTAAGACAAATCTTAGTGACTTTGATTCCAGACTGCAATAGTGGACCGTCTCCAAGGAGGATGGCAACAGGCAGAAGCAGAATACAGCGACCAATCATGGCATCCTCACCCATAGAGTTATTAAAAGCTAGATTTCCCTTATGTAAAAAATTATAGAGAAGTGCTCAAACAAGTGGAGAAAGAGAACTAAAAATAAGAAAACACATTGGCCAGAGTACGTTTAAAGTATCTCTATGTGAGGAGTTGGAAACACTGATAAAGAACTACAACCACGTCACCACTTACAAGAACCACAAAGATATGACAGTCACCTTCAATTGCCTATTCTGGTTAAGGGTGCTAGAGGGCTACACAAGATCTTGATGGACTGATTACCTGTCTCCCTGACATCCATGAGGGAGCTGGGAAGTGGATTAAGGTGTTTGAAGAAGAGACAATGGGCAAGTTGTTGTTGGCACTCCTTGCCAAACTTTTAGGAGGATTAAGAATGAAAGAGATCCTCAGGGCTGCTAACCTACAAAGAGCAGTGAACTCTCCTGTATTGGATGGGAAACAGTTTGATCAATATCATCCACACCTATGGCAAACATTGAGGGCAGAGTATCCATCTCGCATAGGCCCAATGTCGCTGAAAGGAGAACAGTTGGGAGAAACAGAAAATTCCACCACTTATGTGCAGAGACAACTAAAAAGATGGAGACAAGAACCGGAAAGGGATCCAGAGGAAGATCCTGTGAGGTCATCATTGTTCAGAACAGCAATAATGGATGCTATGCCACCATTTGTAAAAGCTAAGCTAGAAGATGTGGTTGGCCTACATTCTAAACCGCACAAGGAATTCTGTGACCATGTGACTCATGCAGTTGAACAATACAGAATCAAGAAAGAGAACTACAAAGAAAACTGGCACAACTGCAGCTTGAAGAGTTGACAAACAAAAATAAGAAAAAGGTCCAAGCGCCTGTGAAAGACAAAGATAAAGACAAAGACCAAGTGGAGGAAGTCTCATCAGCAGTGATGCTGCAGGTTAAAATAGAGGGCAAAATTAACACCCATGATGGTAGACACTGGAGCCTCTTACACTTGTGTAAGTCCAAATTATGCCTCTCACCTCCCCATGTCTGGAAAATTTGCAAAGACAGTAGGATTCTTGGGATAAATGCAGCTAATTCCAATGACGGCTCCAGTTAGTGTGCACAATAAAGATAAAAAGGTGACCTTGCCTATTTTAGTATCAGAACAAACTCCTGTTAATTTGTTGGGAAGAGATGCATTGTGTAAACTTGGACTCCAAATCTGGTGCTCTCCAGAAGGAGTTTATGTAAATGTAACAGGGGTAAAAACTCAAATGGTGCTTGCTGAGCCGAAAGCTAATGTGTATTGGTTAGGACAGGTAAGTAGTGAAGTAAAGCTAGTAATTAGTAAGTGGAGAAAATTTATTGAAGCGCAGATCCCAGGTGCAACAATGCCTAAGTCATTGTACAATGTTATATGATTCATCACGTGACCCAGAGCTTGAAAAAAGGTGGTTAAAAGAAACAGAGGGTCAAAAAGTTCCCTTGGTGTCTAGCTGCATAATTATAGGGAAACAGGGAGCTGCTATGCAAATAGATCCTTGTGATGATTGTATTAATGATGATTTTGTCGACAAGTGGTTTCAGGTCCCTGATTCTGTTCCCCATGTCACTCTTTATGTGGTAAAAGGCTGGGAATCAAAAGATTTTGGTCCCATGATAGCAAAAGCACAAGGGAGCAAATTGGGTGCTACAGAACATCCCTTAGTTTTTCTTTCAAAAGATAAGTCATATATTAAGATTTTGTGTACTACTCTCATGACAGGAATTCCACAGTAAAGGCACTGAGAGACTAGTTAACCCTGTGTATCAAGGAGTTACACATGAGATGTTAAATGACACTGCAAAAGAGATGACGTATGATGCATTGTTACAGGTAGCGCAAGATAATAAGTGGTATAAGTGGGCTGAATACACTGCTGGTAGTTTGTCTAAGGGTAATTGTTTGGTATGTTCACCTTCTCCATTGAGCAGGGTTGTAGTGGTACCGACCCCATTTGATTACAGACAGTGTGCAGAATACAATAGGCAATATTGTGCGAAGAATTGGGATAATAGAACAGACTACTCGTATTGCCCAGCTGAGTGTTTAACGTATTTAGGTAACCCGCTTCATAATTTAATGCATAACACAGAGGCATGGAAAGGGTGGTGCCCACAATTGAATGTTAGAATAAAGGAAAAACGTAGAGAGACACCACAGCGGTATAACATAGATTACACTTTGGAGTATGAATGCTTTAACAAGTCATATGGGAAACATGATTTGGGTAAATTCCAAGGTAACTGTGCAGTAATGTGGCACTTGGATTCCCGCCTCTTTGGACACATAGAATATATCCAGTGGTCTGAAGGTCATGCACTAGCAACAACAACCACCAGTATGATAGTAGTACTATCCAACTCACTTAGATGACACGTGCATGAATCAAACTCTAACTCCACCATTGCAGTTTGCTTTGACTGACCAGTCTCGGGCAGTAGCAGATCATTTTTGGCTCTGTGCAGGGACATGCTTAAGAATGAATTTACCTAAAAATTGGAAGGAAATCTGCACTAGAATACAGTGGATTCAAAGAACTGTGATAGTTGACTGGGGGTATGATCAGGTCCTTGAAAAAAAACTAGAAAGTCTCACAGAGTAAGGAGAGCTTATGAGACAGATCCTAAGGTGTACATAGACTCAATAGGCCAGCCTAGAGGAATATCTGAACAATTTAAAGCAAGAATTGAGATGGACTGGTTGTTGGCAGAAAAAGGAGGAATGTGTGTTATGTTTGGAGAACAATGTTGTACTTTTATCCCTAACAACACTGCCCCTGAGCGAGCCTTTTTCCAATAGCTATCAAAGTGACAAAAGAGATTGTCCGGTATCTGTTGCGGGTGGAGTCTGGCTACCATTCTGGAGTCACCGCTTTACTGTGGGGTGTTCTTCAGGCCAGCGGAAAATGCTGGTTATTCCTTCTCTGCCTTTTGGCTACGATCAAGTGTAGATTAACACTTGGCCTTAGCATCATGCCATCAGTAGGCAACGTTAGGCCGGCCTGAGTGGTGCGGCTACGACACACTGTCCGGATTGAGCTCTGTTCTGATTCAGCGGCAGAGGTCAAGAGACGATTTGGATGGGATTGGGTCATACTTCGGATTCTATGTGATTTCTGCAAACTGCCTGCCTCCAAGATATTCTGTCTCCAGGACTTCGTTTCGGCTGGCTTCCTCGATGTGACCTTCGCTTCTTTCTCTGACTGTTCGGAGGTATTTGACAAGTGTTCGTCCAGAAGGGGAGGTTCTCCGTGGGCTTTCTTTTCTTGCCCCTGGTCGCTATGGATGAGGTCCCCATCACAGTTCACCTCTACAACCCCTTTGTGGCAGACGAGGACATCAGGGCCTTCTTGGGACGTTACTGCTCCTCAGTGTCCGCAGGGGAGAAAATTCGAGGCCGCTTCAGCGTCTGGAATGGCAAGAGGAGGTTCCTGGTGAGGCTGAAGGTCAATCCAGCATCGCCTGGGGGCCTGCTACACCCCCCGGGTAGCTTTGCCATTGGGCCTCACCGGGGCTTCCTCCACTACCCTAGCCAGCCTCTTTACTGCCGGAGGTGTTGAGTGCTAGGCCACATGAAGGAGGCTTGCACTGGGCAGAGATGTTGCCTATGAAGAGCAGAGGATCACGCTGCGGCCGAATGCGGAGCTCCAAAAGCATGTAGCCTCTGTGGGAGTGAGGAGCATCTGTACCGCCACTGTCCTTTGCGAAGAGGTACGTACGCTAGCCTCTTCACTGATGACTTTCATGGGGAGTGGGAGGAGGAGGAGCCTGGTCATGTTGAAGGGAAGCCAGCCGGAGCAGCCAGAAACCCAAGTGTGACAGCAGCCGAAAAAGTGGGGGAGCTAGCGCAGGCGGACCTGACACCTGCGGGAGGAGATCAGTGCCCCTCAAATAGAGAGTGGTCCCCCCACCGAGGATCGAGGGCAGGGCAGGACCCTGCCAGCGGAGCACCTGCAACATGTTGACGGAGCACGAGAGGAGCTGGCCTCAAGCCCGGGACAGAACACATGGACTCCTGGGAGCTGGGCGGAGGTCTTGGATCGGTTGGACGGGAACCCCACCCCGCAACACGATTGGGCAGCCATGCATTTGCCTGAGGACCTGGAGAATGAGCAGCCAAGTGAGGAGGAGGAGTTTGATATGGTGACAGAGCTGTACAGGAGCCGCCAGACCAGGGCTGCAGAATCGGCGGCTGAGGATCGGGGTACGAAAAGGTCTCGGGTGGAGGGGGGGGCGAGAGTTTGATCTTGTCCCACCTGAGGAGGATCGGGCGGGACTGAGGACTGAAGGTGAGGGGTTCAAGGGGGTGGGGAAGGGCCGCCCCGGCTCTTAGAGGAGGTTGGTGGAGGGGGTAAGGGGCCTAGTGAGGAGGGAGTAGGAGAAGAGGAGGAATGGACTGCTGTGCGGCACAAACCAGCGTGGCCATACCGCGTATGCCAGACATAGATTGGGCAGCTCTGCAACCCAAGTGGCTGGATGGGGCCAGCAAGGAACTGCACTGGCTGGGGTCTCTGGGACGTCTCCCAGTAAGAGAACGTCTGTATCGACATGACTCATGTCGCACGCCTCTGTGTCCGGGCGGAGGTGGAGGCGAGGAGACAATCGAGCATGCGATGTGGTCGTGCCCCGTCGCCACTCAGTTCTGGAGACATATCTCAGAGTGGTGGTCCACTGAAGGGGGAGTGGCTTTGCACCGTGACCTCGTGCTGTATGGCAGTGGGCTGAGGCGCATGGAGCTGGAGAGGGCGAGGCCGTTGTGGCAAGTCGTCTCAGTGGCGAAGTGCGTTCTATGGGGCACGAGGTGTGAATGCATCTGGAATCTATCCCCATGGGTCAGCCAGGGAAACCTGTTCCGGGCATTCAGGGCCAGACTCTTCAAGGTAGGGCAAGGGAGAGATGGAGGACAGAGTATTGTGAGGGTAGGAGTGGGAGGTGTAGAAAAGGGGGACTTCTCGGTGGTAGGGTCTCCCTGGTGGCCTCACCATTGACGGGTTAGGGGGTTGGACAGGAAGGCTGGAGGTCTCTCCTTCCTTTCTGCTTTTTTTTTCTTTTCCAAGTTGTTTTTATGTAGAAGCAATTTTTTTGGAATGTTAACGTGAATACATTATTTCGTGTTGGTTCTTGTAAATAAATAGTTGATTGGAAATGGGGGGATGTGTATGTGTTGCAATTTTTGTAAAATTTTGATGCAGGTTTTATGTTGAAAAGAGGGATTTATGCATGCATTTTTGAAGGTGGCTGTTTTGTTTTTTGTTCTGGTGGTAAGTTCCTTTTTTTGTTTTGTTCTTAGTTTTGCCTTGCTTTGATTGTGTAATTGGATAAATGATGTTTGGATGTTGAGTTTTTTTTGGATATGTTCTGGTTTTAATTTTTAAAAAAATCTATTCTTGTTTATTCAATATCTAATACGTTCTCTATTTGAGGGCTCTATACTAAATGGATTTTTAGAGCTGGAAGAGGGGCTTACTCCATCTACTCCACATATCAACCTGGTATAACAGTACCTCCAGGAAGGGTGCACCTTCTCAAAATGTTGAAAGAAAGAAATTGTTTTTTATTTTTTTCACAAAGACCACAACCATAGAAGGGGGTAGAAAGAAATAAGGGAAGCAACTCGAACCCCACAGACAATTTCAGGATGGCTTAAACAATGACTGATTGACTGACTGTCTGGCTGACTGAATGAGTGAGTGGGTGGGTGATGGCTATCTCTATAAGTGATTGGGAACTAGTAATCTGGCTCAGAGTAAGGTGACTTGAGCAACCCCACCGCTGAATTTACTTGATTCAAATGAATATATAATTCTGTATGTGGTTTTTGCACTATTTGATCAAGTTTTTGCTAGTTACACACCATTGTAAATGGACATAAGCCTTATGAATTCAGTTTGTAATCAGATACTGGCAAAATGTCAGGGTCACATCATCATTCAAACAGAAAAGAGCACTTGGATTTTCTGTAGTGATGCCTGTTTTAAAAATGTTTAAACAGCCTAATATGACCTAATAAATTGACATTATAACAGAACTGACTGATTTATTCAGTGATTAATTGCCTAACTGATGTTAGAGGGGGGAATAACGATCAGTTGAATGAAGAGGCTCATCTTTAAATGTGACTTCAGGTGTTATGGGTTCCAGAATTCAGGCAGTCATTGACTGCAAAGGATTTGCATCCAAGTATTAGAAATAGCAATTTACTTTATGTTAATTTGTCTAAGATATATCAGGTGATTGCAACTGCCATAGCATATGATTTATTTCATTTTCATGCTCATCAAACCATTCAGTGACCCCTTTTGCCCAGCATTATTTACAGTGGATATAAAAAGTCTACACACCCCTGTTAAAATGGCAGGTTTTGTGTTGTTAAAAACTGAAACGATGTTAAACCATGTCAGAACCTTTTTCACCTTTATTATGAAATTGCATAAAAATTGGGAAAAAAGAAAAACAAAAAACTTGCTTAAGTGTGCACACCATTTCTCCCTAATTCTTCATATGTCTGGGTTATTAGGTCGGGTGGCCAGACGGAAGCCTTTTTCTAACCAAAAAAAAAAAGTCAAAGCCTGGCCAAAGTGCAAAAAAAAAAAAAAAACAAAGTCCAATCTCCCAAAAACATGGAAGCATGAAGAAGACTATCATTTGGTAGTCCTTCAAAGGTGTCTCAAACTGTTATGAGTAGTGATAAATACTGCACTGAAAAAACATTTTAAAAAACATGCTGCCATGATCATCTGTGCTTATACTGCAATTGAATGATGATACCAAGGCAGTGGTCATGCTCTGTTCATTTGTTCTCAAAAGTAAAACAGAACAATGTAATGTGTGGACTAAAATGTAAATAAACACAATTTTACTGACAATGCGCTTCCACTCTCTCCAGCTGATTAGTGTTCACTCACATCCTAACCACCAAAAATAGTATCAGTGGCTTTAGTTGTTACACATTCACAAGTGCTGGAAATTTTACATATTGGTTTTAAAATATCCAGTTGTTAAAATTTACATTTAAATGTATGGCATTTGGCAGACACCCTTTATCCAGAGCAACTTAAAGAAGTGCTTTGAAGTCTCTGTTAATAAAAACATCCTGATACTGCTTCACTAGGTCATGGATTAAGACAATACAAGATTTTTTTAATGACAAAATGCTAATTTAAGAACTCCTTTAGATCTTTAGTCATCCTTTGAAGACAGTGACTCAGCTGTTCGGACATCTGGAGGAAGCTGATACCACCAGTCTAGGTGTCAGAACAGAGAAAAGCCTTGATGCATGTGTTCCTTGTACACTAAGAGACGGTGGGTTCAGTCATGCAGTGCTAGAGGATCGGCAGGAGCATGGTGCAGTGTTGGGTGTGATAAGTGCTTTAAGGTAGGTGCGTGTTGGTCCATTTTTGGCTTTGTAGGCAAGTATCAGTGTTTTAAATCTGATCTACACAGCTGAGGGAGCCAGTGGAGGGAGCATAGCAATGGGGTGTTGTGGGAGAACTTGTTTTAAAGGAGAAATCAGCATAAGCATGTTAGTTTAGCAATGTGAGAGGAGAAGGACAGTTAATTGTCCATGGTTACCCCAAGGTTGCATGCAGTGACAGAAGATGAGACCTGAGAGTTGTCCAGGGAGATCACAAGATACTGACATGGGGATGCATCACCTGGGATGAACAGCAGTTCAGTTTTGCTGGGATTAAGTTTAAGATGATGAGTTGCCATCCATGATTAAATGTCTGTCAGGCATGCTGAGATCCGAACAGAGACACAGAAACATGTCCGTCAGAGAGAGGAAAGTAGAGGATACATTGAGTGTCATCCACATAGCAGTGGTATGAAAACATGTGAGGATATTACCTCACCAAGAGATCAGGTATAGGGAGAGAACAGAAGAGGACTATTATTAGCAATGAGCCAGTTTGAAGTCAGACTGGTTAGGATCTTGGTGGTTGTTGTGTGTGAGTTGATTGTAGATGGTGCGTTCGAGGATTTTAGAAAGAAAAGAGAGAAGTGATGCTGGTTGGAAGTTGCTGATGTCCTAGGGATCCAGAGTGTGTTTCTTCAGGAAAGGAATAACCCTTGCTGTCTGTGGTATATGACTAGATGTTACTGAGTCATTAATGCTAGAAAGAAAGAAATTGTTTTTTTCTCTTTTTTCACAAAGACCACAACCATAGAAAAGGCTAGAAAGAAGTTAGGGAAGCAACTCGAAGTCCAAAGACAATTTTACGATGGCTTAAACAATGACTGACTAACTGAGTGAGTGAGTAGGTTGCTGATGGCTATCTCTATAAGTGATTGGGATCTAGTAATCTGGCTCAGAGTAAGGTGACTTCAAAAGAAAAATGATACGATTAATTATTTTTTCAAACTCAGACTCATTGGCCTTGGCTCATTTTCTGTGAAGAACATATATCAGAACACATGTTCAGTGACCACACACTGTACACTTCCCTACACATTTATATTACATACAGGATGTTTGGGTCCACTGGACCCGGGGCTAATAATAGGTAGAGCAGTACCTATAGGTGTAGGATTTGATTAGATTTAGCAATGGGCTAACCTAACCTATCAGGGTGGGGGTGGGGTTGCTCAAGTCACCTTACACTGAGCCAGATTACTAGTTCCCAATCACTTATAGAGCTAGCCATCACCCACTCACTCTCGTACACACTCACTCAGTATGTGTTTAAGCCATCCTAAAGCTGACTGTTGTGTTGGAGGTGTTTCCCTTACTTCTTTCTAGGCACTTCTATGGTTGTGGTCTTTGTGAAAGAAGAGAAAAAAACAACAACTTTCTTTCAACATTTTGAGAAGGTGCACCATTCCTGGAGGTACTGTAATACCAGGTTGATGTGTGGAGTGGATGGAGCAAGCCCCTCTTCCAACTCTAAAAATCCATTTAATATCAAGCTCTCAAATAGAGAATGTATCAGATATTGAATAGACAAGAACAGAAACGACACTTGAAGCAATAACCAGCATTTTCCTCTGGCCTGAAGAACACCCCACAGTAAAGCGGTGACTCCAGAATGGTAGCCAGACTCCACCCCCAACAGATACCGGGAAATCTCTTTTTTTTCACCTTGATAGCTGTTGGAAACAGGCAGGGCAGTAGAAAAAGGTGTAGGATTTGATTAGATTTAGCAATGGGCTATAGTTTGTATTAAAACCTGTTATTCTCCCTCCTTTCTCACTAAGCAAAGCTGAAACATTTATAAATTACATCTGTTCCTTTTTTTTTTTTAAGAAAACTGTGTTAGAGCATATTTGGTGAATAATGACTTTTTAATCTTCATTTTTCACAATTTTAACTTTATAACACTTTTTTATATCAAATTAGTCATATTTAACATAATCTTTCTTAATAAATATGTGAAAAATGTGATTGAAAATTATTTCACTTAAGTGCATTCATGTAATTATTTGGAAAACCATTTTCCTAAGCTCCTAGTGCCTTGAAACTCAAATTCAAATTAATTTTTTTTTCAAATTCAATTGAACTTTATTGGCATGACATATTGTACAATATATTGCAAAAGCATTTATGCAGGTAAAGAATAAATCCTGAACAGAGAACAAATTATAGGACTCTAAAGAGAAGAAATCTTAAATAAATAAAGACAAACAAAAAAGTACAGTCTAAGGGCTATGGGTGGTGTGTGTGTGTGTGCGTGTGTGCCTGTGTTTGTGTGTGAGCTCATGAGCTCGCCACTTTACTGTTTGATTGACTCTTCCCTTTTTTTGTGGCAGTCATGTACCATGCCGATGTACAATGCTAGCTTGTTGTCTCTGAATATGCTCAGGTATTCTCCTGTATTCTGCAGGTTTTACACCCATGTACCATAGTAGTTTACTTTGTTTTTGTGTTATTTCAGTCCAATAAGATAGATAGTTTTCTTTTTGTGCATTAATCATTGGGTTGGGCTGATTATTGTTAGTTGTGTTAGTCGGATAAGATTAGTTTGCTTGTGGAGCCTCAATAGCAGCTGAGCGAGGGTGATTCTTTCAGTGTTCATGGTTTTTCAGGGCTTTGAAATGATAAGAGTTGGGGTCTCTCAATTTTAGATGTTTTCCAAAATTTGATGGCTCAATGTGGATTAATAGAGGGTATTGGCCTAATTCTGCCCTGGATGCATTGTCAGGTGTTTTCCGCTGTACCTTGAAGATGCTTTCACAGAACTCTGCATGCAGGGCTTCAGCTGTTTTTTTCCCCATTTTTTGATGTTATGATTTAGTAGAGGAACCAATACTTCACTGCCATATAGTGTATTTTTCATATTGATCTTTTTTTTCATATATTTGGGTTTGTTCTGGGTTAACTTTTAGTTTGCTATAAAGTTTTTCAAAGTGATTTTTCCAGGTGTCTCCATTTTGTATGGCAGTTTGTTCATGTTTTTTTTTTTTTAGAATTTACAGATTCTTCAATAGTTTTTAGCTGATTTTGGATGCACTGTTCTCTCTTTTGTCTGAGTGTATTTTTTAACTTTTTAAGTTCTTCACAATATTGATGGGGAAAATCTGCATTGTTCGGTTGTCTGTGTATTTGATGTAATTTTTTCTTTATAGTTTTACAGTATAAATCAAACCATTTTTCATTCTCTTGTTTGGCCTTATGAATTTTCTTAGAGGTTTTGAGGTTAGACAATTTTGCCAAATAAGTGAATATGTAATTTATGTTCCCCACAGCCAGATTTATGCCATCCTCCTCCCAAGGATAAAAGCTACATAGGTAGTTGTCTACAAGTGAACATACTTTTGGGTGGTCAGTTGCTGTCCAATATATTTTTCTGTGCTGTTTTGGGCCCATCTGTTGTTTTCTTCAATTTTATACAGCTTACTGGGCTGTGAATGCATGTTAATATTTTGTGCCCTTTTGAAATACACAGTAATTTGGCTGTGATCTGATAGGAGTCTTAGTGGTTTGACTGTGAATGCTTTGAAAGAGAATGGTTCTAGGTCTGTGATCATGTAATCACCTTGTGGGAAGCTCTATACAAAGATGTAGTTGTTCCCATGATCTATGGTGTAGTCAAGTAGGGGTCCTGTGCTAGCATTTAGATCCCCACAAGTATAAACTGGATAAATTGATACCTTGTATGTTCCACGTTGTGAGAGTTAATGATTCCATTTGGTCAAGACGTTTAACAACAGCCCATGGCAGGGACCTGAGGGCAGAGTGAGCTGGTGATAGGATGCAGGCCTTTGGTTGGGGGATGTAATGGAAAGCTCAGCTGTGTTTGGACAGATGATGCTTTGTCAGGGTGCTGGGAGAAAGCATCTCACTGGCTGAGGGTTGGCTGTTGCTTTGGCACTCTTGGGGGTTGCCAGGAGTATTGCCCGGGGCAACATCTTTAAGGGTATTAGCAAACACGTGAACACTGTCCTTATGGAGGTGGATGTGGTTATGGAGGGGGTGAAGATCTAGTGTAGGATGATGCATTCTGGGGTGCATTTTCTTGCTCTTGGGAGCACTCGTGGGCCTTTGCGTGTGATGTCAGGGGTGCTGCTGGAGTGTTGGACTCGTGTCAGAGTGTGGACTGCTGGTGTCTGGGTGGTGGGTGAGCTGGATTGCTGCTTGCAGGTGTGTGGGAGGCTCTTTGTCTGTTCTCTCAGATGTTGTATTTCTCCTTCTCTGGGGAGCAGCTCCTCCCTGACTGCTTTCAGCTCTCTATTCAGGGTCTCCCTGTCCTGCTGCAATTCCCTTATCTCTCCTCTCAGCTTCTCAATACTGGCTTTAAACTCTTGTGTGAAATGATTGTGTACACAAGGTGTTGTACATGCTCACTGGATGTTGCATGTGAGAGCATTAATTCCCTGAGTTCTGCCAGCTCTGTCTCTTTTAGGGAGAGGCTGTTTCTGATTTGAGTGATAGACTGCTCCCACTGTGAATTTCATTTACTAGAGCTAGGCTCTTCCCCTCTAACCCCTCTTCTGAGTTCTGGGCTTCACAGCCTCATTCAGCATGACTGTTTGCTCCTTGTGTTAGTTTCTCAGCCTCTGCCAGTGTTTTGATGCCGTTAAAGTTTCTCTGGAGAGAGCTGAGACCTGCTTCACTTCCCAGGAACATTATGGTTCCATTAGGGTCAATATTTACAGTAAGAAATTCCTTGTTAGAGTCGTCTTCTTCGTGAATCTGATTTATTTACCATTACACGATGCCTTGTTTTCTAATACTGTTGTAATATTTCCAGATAGCCATGTGCTAAATATTACAGTCTTCTGTGCAGAGGAGCAGATTTGTGGTGATATACCTGTCCCCTTGTTGTGAAAAGTCTGCCATTAAAGTCTCTGGATTTGTCTTCAGCAGGCTGTATTTATAGGCTTTCTTGTCCTTTGCACTCTTAATAGTTTGTGGATATGTGATTGAGTGGGGGAGGGGCTTTCCTGCTGTAGCTTTCATTGTTTTCTTTGTTTTGTTTTGATTTGTTTTTCTAACTGTCACTTTTTAACTGTCACTCCCAGACTGCTGCTAGTTTAACTATAAGTTACTTAGCCAGCAAATAACCTTCCTTATTTCTGTTCCACTAATTTTGTAATCATTTTTTGTTTAATAATCAGTGTATATGGTAACTCAGTCTTGCCTGTAATTTGGATGTGAATTAATTCCAGTATCTTCTGATTTGTCCGTCTGTCCTCCAAACTGCTCTGTGTCAGTGCTGCTTAGTTGTATTGTTGAAGAATGCAGAAGAAATTAAAGGAATATGAATCAGCTCACAGTTATCACAGTTATCTTAATATTCCTCTTGCTTTTAGCTTCAATTTGATATACATCATTTAGGTTTTGTTAGGTTTGTTTCACTCCAGAGGTGTGGAGCATGACTTTCTTGCTGTTTCTTGCTGAATGTCGCCCTTGAAACTCTCTAAATAGCGTTTTCAGCCCACGAAGTGGACAGTTATGTTTGCACATAGAGCTTTGATAAGAAAACTGAGTTTTAGTGCATATTTGCTGAAGGTTTACTTTCTAAAGAGTTTGACTTTTTAGCACTTTATTAGCTAATTATGCATCTTAACAGTCATATTTTGTACCATGTCATTGAAAAGAACTTGACTCAAGTGTATGCATTCAGTCGTTAGAAAGGGCATGAAGGCTTTTTTGAGATAAAACACTCTCCCAAGCCCCTGGTGCCTTGAAATTCTCTAAATAGCTTTTTCAGCTGACGAAGCATACACTTCTAAAAGCTTATACAGTCTTGTTATGAAAACTGTGTATTACTGCATATTTGGCGAATAATGACTTTCTAAACATTATTTTTCCACGATTTTGACTTTCTAACAGTTTTTTTTAAATCAAATAATGCATTTTAAAATAAACATTCATATTTAAAATCATTATTCTTCATAAACATGTGAAAAATGTAATTGAAATTTACTTCACCCAAGTGCATATACATGATTGTTAGAAAAAACACTTTCCCAAGTTCCTGGCATGATGAATCTCTCTAAATAGCGTATTCAGACACTTTTTAAAGTGGCACATTAACAGGAGTTAATATTGACTCTGGGCATAGCTGAAATTTAACACTACTCAATAGTAAGCAGTTTTTAAAATAAATTTTAAAAAATAAATTTTACACTGGTGTGGATGAAATCACTCAGATATAATTTGGAAAACATCATTTTAGTGTTATTTGTATTAACGCTATTGTAATACAATAGCATAAAAACACAATTAAATATTACTTTGGAAAAAACGTTTTTATTTGCAAAACACTATATTAATTGTAAACACATTCATCAATCTGTTTTTAAAATGTAACAATATGGCACTGTATGCTCTGTTATCAGTCACATTAGAGTATTTCTTATCAAATGGTTTAAAGTAAATGAGTTGATCCATACAGATGACAGATACAGATCAATTTTAATTCCTCAATACAGTATGCATTTAAGTGGTCATCAAAGTACAGTGTATCAACACTACAGGCTAAAATAAAAGCATGCTCTCCACATATAACAGATCTTTTTAAACACAGGGAGATCATAAGATTAACATAAAACAAACTAATGTGATATTCAGAACTATAATTTCTAACCCAATTGGTAGTTGAAACACCTGAAAATGGCTCTAAATGTAATACCTGGCTAAGCATTTCCCCACCATCCAAATTACAAATGTTACAATTACAATTTTTTTTTTACTTTTACAGGGCCAAGTTTAAATCTGTTGAAACAATAATTCTCAAAGTGAAAAGCCAGTTTTATTGTCGTCGATACTGAATTACTAAAGATTTTATTAGATTTGTAAAATTTTTCTCAGAACCTGAAAAAATATTTTACTTATCTTCAAACTGCAAGCGACACCAATTTTTTTTAATGCATTTTGGATATCAACAGGTGGTGCTTGGGAATCAATTTCATTAGTGATTTCAACAGTGATTTGAAGACATTATGTTGATCCCAGATCAAATGTTTCAAGTAACATATCATTCTATCAGCTATAACTGGTGAGAACTTTGTGTTGACAATCTGTATTAAAGAAGAAGGAAGTTCCAGTGACCAATAACAGTGTCATCAAAAATAAGAGGAGTATGGCAAAGAACACATCATGACCAAGGTCCCCCCCTCTCTACCTCTGGAAGGCCATTGCCATGGATTGATAGAGCAATCTTTTTTATATGTCCACATTGAACACAACCCCCAACACACACCTCTGCTTCTCTGACACCTTTGTCTGTTTCAGCCCTGAGGGTTTAGTCTTTGTGTATAAAAGTTAATGACTAGCATTGGGGTTTGCTGAGGGTTTGGCATAAGAGCTGTTGGAGCTGATCGGGCAGGAGGAACAGGAGGCACATCAAGAAAACAGTGTGTTAGTGCATGTTTGATGAATAATGAAATTTTTAAACATTTATATGGCGCCGAACGTTTGTGCTCAATTCGTGCCGGTTTGTGTCGTAAAAAAAACCTGTATCTATGATCCCTTCTCAAATATAACAAAAACATCTTTTAGGAACAGCTGTGTCACTTTCCATCCCATGTAAACTAAATCGTTCCGAACTGGTGCCTTTTGTTTTTGCTCGATTTATGCTGTTTTGTGCTGTAGAAAGAAACATCATAACTTATTACATACTTATTACCATCCTTAGACATTACAAAATCTCTGGCGGAACAATGACTTCACTCAAGCCATTCTCCATCCATCTCGTCCAAAAACCTCTCTCTCTCTCTCTGTGCTCGCACGTGTATCTTTTTTTTTTTAAACTCACATCGTGTGTATCACAGTGTTTGAAACCTTTCTTAGCATGTTGGAACATGCTCTTTGTTTGCTTGTGTTCTTGTTCGTCGCTGAAGCAAGTATTTAATCTCCTTTGTTATCATTATGTTTTTTTGGATTTTATTCAAGTAGTAGCCTGACTTTGCCTCGGGGAATAGGTTAGGTAATTATAATTATAGGTTAGGCATTATAATAAATATTATTAAATATTATAGGTTAGGCATTATAATAAATATTTGCTAGAGTACTAGTATGGAACATGATTAAAGTGTGTGTTGCTTTATGTATATTGCAGGTGATGAAATAATCGGCGCATAAACAATTCTGCAAGATATTGAGGCAGTTACAGCATTTTATCTTTCTCTGAAAAAGCTGCATAACCAGTGAAGCAAGGGCAGGTGAGGTGTGTTTCATTTTGCTTAAAATATTTTTAAAGCAGAGAGCTTGTTTTAGTTACCTGCCAGCTTCACTAATTACTGTGCTGGTTTGTTGTTCGTACATTGTTTAACCTGGTCTCCCAAGTTTAGCCATTTGAAAAGTGCACAAAAACCCTTCTAAAGCCAGCCGTAAATCATACTGGCAGACCAGGTGAAGGAATAGTTCACCCAACAATGAAAATTCTTTCATCATATACTTGCCAACATGTCCCCTAAAATCTCTGACTTTCTTTGTTCCAAGGAACACAAAAGAAGATATTTGAAGAATATTTGTCCATATAATTGTTTTGGTCACCACTGACTTTCATTATATGGAAAAAAAAACAATTTCCATATTTTCCATAACATTTTTCATTATATGGAAAAAACATTCTTCAGTATATATTATTTTGTGTTCCTGCGAACAACAACAAAAAAAAAGCATATAGATTTTTAGGATTACATGAGGACGAGCATATGATGACAGAATTTTCATTGTTGTCTTAGCCATTTCTTTAAGAACCCTAAGTTGGATAAAAAAAAGTGTTTTTTTCCTCAGCAGAGAAAACATCTGAAATATTGTTAATGTCAAATAAAGTTGCTTAGTTGTATATGTAGTTATATATGTAAATTCCAGCACATTAACCATATTGAGAGTCTTAAATGTATCAAGCAGAAGCATTATATTTTAAGCATGGAACAAAACTAAGACATCACTAAAGCTTGTGTCTCCTTTCAAATGCAAAGATGAAAAATGTACAAGTAAAAGAACAATTACTGTGGAGAATGTTCAAATTAATTTTCAAAGAACCATGGAAATGTTTAAACTGGTATAATGTCAATAAAATAACAAATCAACTAAAACAATTCTGTTGATTTTTAGAGATGTGTAAAAATGAAGAGATCTCTGTACAAATAACAGAACAATTACTAAAGAAAAAAGAACTGCTGTTCAAAGAAATCATAGAACTGTTTCAGGGGTATAACGTCAGTAGAAATGAAACATTTTTAAGGACAATTCTGTTATTGACTTAATAATTTCTAAGATTTAATAAACAGAAAACACATTTCTGCAGAGACCAGTCCAAGAAATTCATTAACCAAAAATTTTATGCCTGCTTGTGAACAATCTGCCATAATAGGAGTCAAAGGCACAGGTATTATTCACATTTACAAGCGGTTTGGCCTGAATGAAACACTGAGGTCTTTCCAGATTTCAACAGGGTCTTCTCCCACTGATTGTGACTTAAACTCTGTAGGCAGCTGTCTTCTGATTCTTTGTCTCAGCATGCTTTGTTGCCTTCACAAGTGCAGAGGAAAGCCTCATGTCACCCTTAAGAAACTCAAGGTGGTGTGTGACAAAACAGTCAATTCAGATAGGGAGGCTTTCATGTTTGAAGAGACCATGTGTTATGTTTTTAAATTCAGCCTCAACATTTGCAGAGCTTGCTATGTTGTGTATACTTTTGAAGTGTGGAACCATCAAGGCTATCCAAAGAGGCAGGTATCATGCCATTCTTATGATATTTGAGACAAGCTCTGGAAAGAAACATAGATTGTCTCTGTCACCATGATGAGTGACAGAGCTGCAAGGCAGCTGCAAGTCAGATGACTTTCTTCACAGATTTCGGTGACACATGTTTTCAGATCTGTGTCGAGTGTCTCCTCGATTCCAGTCACCTATACTAAATGGCCATCTTCAGTGACAGATGGTAAGACCCCCTCTGCAAATCATCTCTTCTGCTTCGCTTTGCATTTTTCCAAGACAACAGGTATACCTTTGTTGTCATTTCTGATTCACTGAAGTCACTGAACTGCAATTGAATTAATGATCTCCTTGCATCTTCCTTTGAATTCTCTAAATCTGTTTTCTCTTTGTCTTAGGCATTCTCACCGGCTAATGAGTTTGATGCAAGTTGGAAGCTTGGAGTTTTTAGGCTTCTCCAAAGCGCTGATTGAGATATGTTTTCAGGTCTGGCTATGGAGTGAAGGCCTTAACCAGTGCTCTAAGCAAAGCCAAAGAGAAATCACAAACTGCCTCTTTGGGCACAGCAACAACTGCTTGTTGCCAGTCAGTGAGCCACTTTGCAATAGAATTGATGGTGTGGTTATATGATAGCATCTGCACTACTGGAACATGATCTCCCTGTAAACGCAAAACTCATTCGTTACAATCATGTAATTTCTTCCATGGAAAACTAGGAGATGCTAGACAAAATTTTACGAAATGACAGACTCACTTACACAGCATTTTCAAATCATTTCAAGTAACGGGTGGCATAAAAAAATTATATAAATATCATGTGGTGGTCTATACAACGTAAACTATAGTCCGTCTTCTGAAGGTCAATTAGCTTTACGTCATGAACAGACTGAAATTTGTCATTCACAGAAAATCTTGCCATGTAGTGGCCTAATGGTCCGAAAGTCGGCCTTGTAACCCGAAAGGTGAACCCGAAGGTCCTGGGTTCGAGTCTAGGTGGGGGGAGTGAATGACCAGCGCTCTCTGCCACCCTCAATACCATGACTGAGGTGAGACCCTTGAGCAAGGCA
>CM074924.1:24095868-24111648 GCA_037576815.1 Pangasius larnaudii | reverse complement strand
AAGTAGGGTCCATTCTTGGTTTATTGTAATTGACCAACATGCTCTACCCTGTAAGGCTTCTAATTCACTGGCCTGTGCTGATGAGCTTTTCAAAGCTCACTTTATCTTTGGCACCTCATACTGTCAGGAACTGACCAATGTGTATAGCTTTCTGCAAACCACTATCTATGATATAGATGTTGAAACCACCAAGGTGAATCCCAGAGTGGCCGAGCTGAGAGCTAGAATCCTCCAGTGAGCAGATGATTTGTTTCATTTGTAAAAAGGGGCATGCTAATGCCAATGCCCTTATAAGGCACTTCAAGTTAGTTCATGGCTTTTGTCCAGGAAAAAGTCTCAAGTTAAAATGTGCTCAAAGAGGTTGTTCATATGTTTACCATAGTTTTTCTGGATTACGAAAGCATCTCAGCAAGTGCTGTGCAGATGACCGTTCAGGCCTCGATTCTGTTGAAAGCTCATCCATCGCCAACTCCATTTCATTAGATGATGTAGGTGTTTTCCCAAACCAAAATCCACCTTGTGAGTCTGCACTCCTAAAAACAAATATAGTAAACAGTTGTGCAACAGTGGTAGCTGAACTTAAAGTTGCTGGTGTCGCAGAGACAACTATTAACTATGTTGTTGGTGCTCTAGAAGAAGTGATTGGAGACATTCATAGTGAAACTCAAGAATCAGTGAAAAGCAGCCTATCTTTAGAGGAGCCCATAAAAAGTGTTGTTGAGTCTCAGATTGATCAGTGTTTTGAAAAAATGCAAAATCCTTTTGTGGCATTAAACACTGAGAGCAAGAGAATGCGGTACTTTTCAGACAAATGGGGAAAAATAGATCCTGTTGAATATGTTCTCGGAACAAGATTTGCGACACGACATAACAGAACAACTGGAACTTTTGCCCAAACCATTGTTAAGGATAAATTTGTATATATACCAATTCTTGAGACATTACAGTCCATTTATAAGCACCCTAACATTAGTGATATGATGGCGAGAGATTCACAACAAAGACCAAATTGTCTTTATGACATACATGATGGAGAATTCTTTAAGAATCATGCACTCTTCTCAAAACAAAGACATGCAGTTCAGATCCAGCTTTTTTTTGATGAATTTGAGTGCTCAAACCCCCTTGGATCAAAACGAGGAATACATAAGTTAGGAGCTATCTATTTTATCCTTAGAAATATTTCCCCTAAATACAACTCGAGTTTACTAAATATACATTTAGTCACTTTATTTCATGCACAAGATATCAAAACATATGGGTTTGATAAAATACTAGAGCCGCTTGTCCAGGATATCTCAACACTCGAAACCAATGGAATTCAGATTCCTTTATTTGATCATACAGTTTATGGAACCATTGTCCAGGTTACTGGTGACAACCTTGGTGTCCATTCCTTGTTTGGTTTTGTGGAATCATTTAGTGCTAGGTACTGTTGCCGCTTTTGCCTACTAGAGAAAGAGGACTTTCAGACAGTGTTCAGTGAAGATAGTCCAAAGATGTCAGTGCATACTAAAGAACTTCATGCTGAACATTGCCAGAGAATGCAGAGGAATCCCAGTCTACCTTATGTAATGGGAGTTAAAAAGTCTTGCCTTTTAAATTCGTTGCAATATTTCCACACAAATTTTTCAGTTGATATTATGCATGACATATTAAAGGGGGTTGCTCAATTTGAGATGAAATTACTCATTCAGCACCTGATTGAAAATTACACCTCATCAGCAGAAGTACACAGAAGAATTCAGAGTTTCAATTATGGCTTCATGGAACAAAACAACAAACCTCCTGGTATACAATTAAGAGAGGGTACCAGTGACTTGGGCTTAAATGCCACTCAGAGCTGGTGCTTATTGCGTTATCTACCCATCATGTTTGGAGATCTTGTGCATCCTAATGATCAGCACTGGTATTTGTTAATTTTATTGCTTCAGATAGTCAGTATTGTGTTTTCTTCAGTTATATCCATGGGTATCACCATTTATTTGAAAAACCTGATTGCAGAACACCACAGTTTGTTTAAGCATTTGTTTCCTGATAAGAACTTGTTGCCAAAGCATCATTTAATGGTGCATTACCCCAGTTGTATGCAGAAAATTGGATACATTGTTGGTGTATGCGTTACGAAGCGAAGCATAACATTTTTAAAAAGCAGCTGGAAAGCTTTAAAAACATAACGTTTTTAACATTTGATCCAAATGCCATGAAATTTGGTCCCAGGAAAATAGTCTCATTGAATGAAATGGAAGTTGGTGCTGAGATGGCTGGGAAACTTAATGTGCCTATGTGGACTAAGGTCCTAAATGTGAAATGGGCTGTGGAAACAAAATATCGGTCAGGGTTGGCGGTTTGTGTTCAAGTTCAAAATGACATGCCTGTATTTCATGTAATCCAGACTATTGTTATTAAAGATGAGCACATCCTTTTAATAACAACTGCACTGAAAACGTTATGTTTAGATGAACATATCCATGCTTACAAAGTTGCACATACCATAGAAGCACGTTATGTTTTGGAGATTAAGGATATTTTGCACCACAAGTTGTTTGACATTCTGATGTCTTATGGTTGTGATTCTGATTTGTTTATTGTACTATATAGTTTCATGTAATTCTTTTTCATCATCTCCATTATATTATCATTAATTTCTATTTTAGTATTGTTTTCATTTCATTTTTTTTCTTTTTTCCCAATCACAACACGATGACACATTCACGATGACAAGTGAATTAAGTGTACGTGTAATGTTGTTTGAAGAGGAGCTTGAAAAATAAAATTGTGAGATAAGAGTATATAGTTTGTTTTTGGTTTTATTTTAATACTGAAAAGCAAGTTCATTCCCTTCATTTTAGGCTTTTTGAGGGAAAATATGAATGGTGTAATTCAGAGGAATAACTCTGGATAGAGTTAGTTATTCTTTGTAGTTCACTCATAATTGATGACAAACAACTCTAGAGGGGAAGTAAATTGTGGCAGAGCACATTTGAAGTTCCTCTGAACAGAGTTAAAAAGTAGCAGAGTTAATTTCACGTAGCTCTGAACTGAGTAAAATAGTACAAGAGTTAATTTAAAAAAACACTAAACAGAGTCATATATAACAGGAAAGAGTAAAATATTAATACTAAATTGAGCATAATTAACTCTGGAAAAACAACTCTATCAAAAGAGTAACTTTTACTTGGGCAAATTTACTGTGTATGAAGAACATAATGAATTGAGTAGCGCTCAATAAGTGGTGGTGGTAGCTCAGTGGTTAGGACGTTGGGCTACTGGTCAGAAGGTCATGAGTTCAATCCCCAGCACTGCTAAGCTGCCCCTGGTGAGTCCTTGAGCAAGGCCCTTAACCCTCAACTGCTCAGTTGTATAAATAAAATAAATGTAAGTCACTCTGGATAAGGGAGTCTGCCAAATGTATGTATGTATCAATAAGAAAAAAACATCACTTAATTCAACAAAAGCTTACCAAAAGTTTTCAGTTAGTACAAAAATGAAGCTTTTTTTGCAGTATTAGCTACATAGCTACATACAAAAAACTACATACAAAACTTTTTACGAAGTATTCATAAGTATTTGACAACTTTTTAATTGTTGAAGTACATTTATAGCAATTCAAAAATTCAGTTTAAAAACTCATTGACCACAAACGCAGTAAACGGGTGTTAATGAATGTAAAATGGATGGAAAAGTAAAACTCTAATATTTTACTTCGTTTATTTAAAGACAGCTTACCTGAAATTGTTTTCACCCTCTTCACCACCCTGCACCTCAGAAAATGGCTCAATGTTGTTCGGTGGATATTTGCACATCTAGTCGCTCACAGTCATGGTTCAACATTTTATGTTAAGTTTGCTTAACCTTAACCTAACTGTAGTTGTAGTTGACATGACTCACGTTTTTTTGTTCACTTTATTCATACTCATAAGTTCACCTTCTAACTGGTATTTTTGTGTTGCACACACTAAATATATTAAGAAGCTAAAAATGTTTGAAAAATGTTTGTTTTTGAGGTTAATCTATCTATATTTATACATAATGGTTGCTGAGACAACTGATCTTTTTTTTCAGTAAGTAATATTCCATTATTTCATTTTATTTTTATTTTTTTAATTTTATTTCCCTTCCTTAGAACTAACACATGGGATTGGGGTGGTGACCTCAATTTCCACCCCATGCCGCCCAAATAGCTTCAAACCAGTGTCGTTCGTTTTTGCTCGATTTGTGCTGTTTTGTGCCGTAGAAAGAAACATCATAACTTATTCGCATTAAAAAATTAAAAACCTACTCGTCCATTAAAAAATTCAGAACATACTCTTTGTTTGATTGTGTTCTTGTTCGTCGCTGAAGAAAATATTTTTTCGGATTTTATTCAAGTAGTAGCCTGACTTTGCCTCGTGGAATAGGTTAGGTTACTGCATTAACAAACAAACGTTTGAATTGCTTGAGTACTAGTACGTAACATGATTAAAGTGTGCATTGCTTTACGTACATTGCAGATGGTGAAATAATCGGAGCATAAACAATTCTGCAAGATATTAAGGCAGTTGCAGCATTTTATCTTTCTCTGAGGTAGCTGCATAAGCAGTGTTTCATTTTGTCTAAAATATTTTTAAAGCAATAACAAAGCAATAAGAACTTGTTTTAGTTAACTGAGCTTTAGCTTCACTAATTCGTGAGCTAGTTTGTTGTTCTTAGGTTGTTTAACCTGGTTTCCCCAGTTTAGCCATTTGAAAAGTGCACAAAGCCCTTCTAAAGGGATTAAAGGAATGTTGGCAGACCAGTTAAAGGAATAGTTCAACCAACAATGAAAATTCTGCCATCATATACTTGCCATGCCCCCTAAAATTTCTGACTTTCTTTGTTTCCAGGAACACAAATATTTTTAAGAACATTTGTCCATATAATTGAAGTTAAAGGGGTCCAAAATCAAGCTCTCTTTTGGTCACCACTGACTTTCATTATATGGAAAAATTATTTTCCATAGCATTTTTATTATATGGGGGAAAAATCTTCCATATATTTTATGTTGTGATCCTGGGAATAAAAAAAAAGCATAGAGATTTTAGGATGACATGAGGGTGAGTGTATGATGACAGAATTTTCATTGTTGGGTGAACTATTTCTTTAAGACCATCAAACCACCTTAAGCAGGTTAAAAAACTGTGGTAACCATCTGTCATCTCTCAAATCTTGTGAATCATTTCAAATGCAAAGATGAAAAATGTACAAATAAAAGAATGATTATTGTGGAAAATGTACAAATTAATTTTCAAAGAACCATGGAAATGTTTAAACTGGTATAACATCAATATAAGAACAAATCAACTAACAAATCATGGTTCTGTAACAAATAACAGAAAAAATAGTAAAGAAAAAGAACTTCTGTTCAAAAAAAGGCACAGGTATATTTACACTTACAAGCAGTTTGTGTTCCATAAAGGAAAGTTACAATCATGTAACTTTCTTCCATGGAATACTAGGAGATGCTAGGCAAAATTTTTACTGAATGACAGACTCAGTCACCATTCACTTACTCTGCATCTTTTTCATCTTGTTAATGAACTGGTGGGTACAGTTTACAAAATGATTCTTGATTCTTAATTCATAAACGAATCTGACTGATCTATTTTTTTCTCAACTCTCTGACTTGGTGATCTAGATCATTGGAAGGAGAAATTAACAGAAAACAATGACTTTGTTATTATTTTTAAATGAAATATATTAAAAACTCAGTCGGTTCCTCAAAGCTATCATATCACTCAGAAGACTAAATGGAACCTATTTATGGTACTTTTATATTGCTTTTACTTTACTTTTATATTGCTTATTGCTTTTACAAGCCTCAGTCCCACTACAGTATTATTAAAGCTAGATTAGGTACAGTAGATTACAGGTACAATTACAGTGCATTGACGAGTAGCTTTAAAAAAAAAAATCATTACATGTGACAATACCTGGCACAAATCTAAAACACAAAATTCTACATTCACTTTGTGGAAATTTATTATCAAACATTTTAATATAAACAATCATATTTATTTTCATTTTTCATCATAAACATGTGAATATGTCAGTGAAAAGCATGCAAATTCATATATGCGTTTGTTAGAAAAACCACTTTAACATGCTCGGAGCGCATTGAAACTTTCTAAATAGCGTTTTCAGCACTTGAAGTGCGAACATGACAATTCTAAGTCTAAAGTAAATTGTTATGAAAACATTCTGTTAGTGCATAATTCATGAACAATGACTTTCCAAAAATTATTTTTCTATTATTTCACTTTTTGTGTCTTTAATATCAAATTATGCATTTTAATATAAACAATTTATCATTAAAATAATATGAAAAAATTGAAACTGTCTAAATAACTTTTTCAGTGCTGGAATCACACACTTGTGTCAGCACCTAGACGACTGTTAAGAAAACATCCCGTTAGTGCATATTTCTTAAATAATGACTTGCTAAACATTATTTATCCGTTATTGCAATTTATTATCTTATTGTGCATTTTAAAATAATCTTATTTTGTATCATTTTTCATCATAAACATGTGAAAATGTCAGTGAAATGTATTTCATGCACATTCATGTTTGCGTTTGTTAGAAAAAAAACACTTTCCCAAGCTAGTAGTGCATTGAAAAGGTCTAAATGGCGTTTTCAGCGCTAAAAGGGTGCTGTGAAGCACTTAGACGAAGAAAACGTTGTGTTAGAGTCATGAACAATGACTTTCTAAAATTATTTTTCCATTATTATTAAACCATGTGCTAGTTTGGTGTTTTTATGTCTTTATTAACAAATTATGCATTTTAATATAAACAGTAATATTTCGAATCATTTATCATCATAAACATGTGAAAAATGTCAGTGAACAGTTCTTCATGCACATTCGTATATTGGTTTGTTAGTACAACCACTTTAACAAGCTCGTAGGCTTTGAAACTTTTTAAATAGTGTTTTCAGCTCTTGAAGGGCACACTTGAGTTAGCACTTAGAGGAATGTCATGAAAGCTTTATCTTAGTGCATATTGACTTTCTAAACATTATTTATCCATTATTGCACTTTATGAGCATTTTAACATGAACAATCTTATTTCGTATCATTTTTCATCATAAACGTGAAAATATCAATGAAAAGTACTGAAACTGTCTAAATAACGTTTTCACCGCTTTGACCGAGTTTTCAACCTCTTTGTTACCGCATAGAGGTTTGTTGAAAAAACATTGTATAATTGCATATTTCATGAATTATGACTTTCTAAACATTATTTTCCCTGTTTTCACTTTTTAACACTCTATATCAACTGATGCATTTTACATATTTATTGTCATTTTTCATATTAACCATGTCAGTGAAAAGTACTTCATGCAAATTCATATATGCGTCTGTTAGAAAAAACACTTTCCCAAGCTCGTAGTGCCATGTTTGATTAATAATGATTTTCTAAACATTATTTTGCACGATGTTTAGTTTTTCGAGCTTTATTACAGATTTATGCATTTGAATGTTATATATCGTATGATTTTTCAACATAAACATGTAAAAAATGTCAATGAAAATTATTTTTAATCTCCCTGAAGTTGGCACCCCATAAAATTAATCACCAAAAGTATTCCATTTGGTTGTGCTAAGTTTGTGCTGACTGGTGCTGCAAAAACAAACGTTTGTGCTAGTTTGGTGTTTGAAATATTAAACATAATTTTTTTTTTGGCTGTGTGACGTCATTCTCCAACCAGAGTCGCTCAAAATCGCGCCAAATGGGTGCCGTTCATTTGTGCTTGGTTTGTGCCATTAAATCAATCACTGTAGCTATTTCCCTTCCTTAAATATAGCAAGAATGTTTTTGGTAGCGGTGAAGTCACTCTCCCCTAATGCCATCTAAATCTTTTCAAACTGGTGCCGATCGTTTGTGCTCGATTTGTGCCTATTTGCGCCGTTAAAAACACCTGCATTTATTGATCCATTCTTAAATAACATCTTCAATAATAATAATAATAATAATAATAAATAACATCAAGAATAATAAATTCTTAAATAACAAAAACATCTTTTTAAGAACAGCTGCCTCACTTTCCACCCCATGTAAACTAAATCGTTCCGAAAAGGTGAAGTTCGTTTGTGCCGGATTGTGCCTTTGCAGTGAACTTTGGATCTATTTCCCTGTCTTAGAACTAACACATGGGATTTGAGGCAGTGAAATTATACGTGACACACCATGCCGTCCAGATAGCTTCAAACCGGTGCCGTTCGTTTTTGCTCGATTTGTGCTGTTTTGTGCCGTAGAAAGAAACATCATAATCTATTCCCATCCTTAGACATTACAAAACCTCTGGCGGAGCGGTGACTTCACGCAAGCCATCTCGTCCAAAAACCTCTCTCTCGCTGTGTGTATCATTGTGTGTATCACTGTGTTTGAAACCTTTCTTAGCATGTCGGAACATTCTCTTTGTTTGTTTGTGCTCTTGTTGCGTATTTAATCTCCTTTGTTACCATTATGTTTTCTGGATTTTATTTAAGTAGTAGCCTGACTTTGCTTCAGGGAATAGGTTAGGTTACTGCATTATAACAAATATTTGCTCGAGTAATAGTATGGAACATGATTAAAGTGTGTATTGTGCGTATTGCGGATGATGAAATAATCGGATCATAAACAATTCTGCAAGATATTAGATAAAATACAGTTACAGCATTTTATCTTTTGCTGAGGAAGTTGCATAACCAGCAACTTGGAAACGTGAGGTGTGTTTCATTTTGTTTAAAATACTTTTAAAGCAATGAGCAGATTACTTATTACTGTACATAGGCTGCTACTCTTATGTTTACGCTATTTCAGCTACTTATATCGTACTCTTGTAATATTTGCACTATTGTCACTAGGTCACTTTTAAACAGAACTGCGTACTGGTCGGCGTTGTAGTTGTTGTACTGTCTTGTTCTGTCTGCACTTTATGAATAAATTATTTAGTCCCTGTAGTTCTGTGTTGTTCTGTGTCGTATTGGTCACCTTGGTCCTGGAGAAACGTTGTTTCGTTTCACTATGTACTTGTATATGGCTGGAATGACAATAAACTCCACTTGAACTTGAACTTGAGATAAGTTGTTTTAGTTACTTGCCAGCTTCACTAATTAGTGTGCTGTTTTGTTGTTCTTAGGTTGTTTAACCTGGTCTCCCCAGTTTAGCCATTTGAAAAGTGAACAAAAACACTTCTAAACCCAGCCATAGATCATATTGGCAGACCAGTTAAAGGAATAGTTCACCCAACAATGAAAATTCTGTCATCATATACTAGCCAACATGTCCATTAAAATCCACTAATTTGAGTTTCTTTGTTCCCAGGAACATAAAAGAAGATATTTTGTAGAATATTTGCCCATACAGTCATCAATCACTGTTTTGGTCACCACTGACTTTCATTATGTATGGGGAAAAAACATTCTTCAATATATCTTATTTGGGGCTCCTGGGAACAAAAAAAATCTTAGGGATTTTAGGGTGACATGAGGACAAGTATATAATGACAGAATATTCATTGTTGGGTGAACTACTTCTTTAAGACCAACAAACCAAAAAAAGGTTTAAAAAAAGTGTTTTTTTTCTCAGCAGGGTAACCATCTGAAATATTGTTAATGTCAAATAATATTGCTTGGTTATGTATATGTAAATTCCAACACATTTACCACATTGACAGTATTAAAGATTGATACAAGTAGAATACAGCATGCAGCTTTTAAGCATTGAACAGAGAACAAAAATTTCTCAAAGCTTGTGTATCCTTTCAAATGCACAGATGAAAAATGTACAAATAAAAGAATGATTACTGTGGAGAATGTATAAATTAATTTTCAAAGAACCATGGAAATGTTTAAACTGGTATAATGTCAATAAAAGAACAAATCAACTAGAAATAATAATTCTCTTGACTTGAGTTTTGCTTTGCCAGTATGGAGACTGCCCTCAACATTCCGGATCATGCATTTAAGCACAACTTGTTCTTCAGCCGCTGGTGTATTCTCAACACTCTGCGCAGTGCCCAATTTTGTCTATACAGTGAGATGCAACATTTGGAAAAGATTTTACACTCCTGAAGTGCATGAGGTCTTGATATTTTTACGCATCTCTTCATTCAGAATAAGAGTCCATACACCACGTTTCAGGATGGTGTATTCCTTTTTACATGTCTTGAGTGATTTGTCGTTGTAAACAACTTTTTTCCATAGCATTGACGTTGTTGATTTGTGTCTGATTTTGACACTGGTGAATGATAATGTATTGAGCTTTTGGATGTTTATCTTGGATATTTGTGTCATTTTTGCATAGCTCAAGCATTCGCCATATATTGTGCCTGGTTATCTTATAAAAGTATAAAGTTTTTTTGGTGAAACTTTGTTGTTTAGTTGTCGGCTTAAATCAACCCACACCTTTTCTGAGGGAACTACAGTTCTGTCCTGTAATAATCTGGTCCTTTGCAGCACGTAAGACTTTGATAATGTAATCATTTCCACAGGTTGGTCTCCTTGTCATCCAATCAAAACAGGAATTTATTTTATTGTAATCCCTGGGCCAAATGCAGTAACTCATCACTGATTGTAACTTTCTTACATGTAAAAGAAGTTTTTTTTTGCTGTGAATTGCCATTCAAAGGGAAAAATTGTTAATTGTGAATTACCGAGATGCAGTATAAGTGAATGGTGACTGAGTCTGTCATTCCCTAACATTTTGCCTAGCATCTTCTTGTGTTCCATGAAGGAAAATTACATTCATGTAACATCAAGCCAAATGTCCCATGGGTCTTTTTTTTAGTACTTTCTGCCACCACCATCATCTGTTTAGCAGTTGCATTGCTGATTTAATAAGACCAACACCAGTATCATGTTGTGATCACAGTACCCCTGGAACCCGTGTCTCCATTTGATGTACTAAATTATCTGTTCTAGACTCTGTGCCTTCAATTTTTCTGTGCCTGGTACTTGTGATGCACAGCTGAGTACCCCTATCTGTGGAATATACTATTGTCTTTGCAAATTTACAAGACAAGGGGAGGTGAGAGACATAATTTGACTTAATAAGACTTACCCATGTGTAAGTGTCTCCAGTGTCTACCATCATAAGGGTACGTTTTCCCTCTATATTAACCTACAGCATAGGTCCTTGATCAGCATCAGTTGTTAAGTTGTTCAGAACCTGACCCTCCCCTGTAGGATTCTGTGGGCATCCCTAGTACCCCTGGTTTGGCCCAATCCAGGGGTTTACTGGGCCTTGTGGAGGCTCTCGTTAGGGCTGGACCCAGTTCCCTTCCCCTCTACCCCTGGGAGGCCATTGCCATGGATTGATAAAGCAGTCTTTTTTTATATGTCCACATTGAACACAACCCTAACACATACCTCTGCTTCTCTGACACTTTTGTCTGGTCCAGCCCTGAGGGATTAGTCTTTGTGTATAAACATTAATGACTGGCATTGGGGTTTGATGAGGGTTTGGCATAGCAGCTGGTGGATCTGATTGGGCAGGAGGAACAGGATTCACATTCAATGGAGCCATCACCAATGAAGATTCTGCTTTCTATTTTTCTTTGGTTTTAACTGGTGCCTGGGTTCTTTTCTTTGCTTTGCTTGTTAACTCTTCACACTGGAGTTGAGCTAGTTTTCATTGCATGCCTCTCTCTTGCCCTCTGAGTTTCTGTTCATTTTTCTTGAAATGGTCTACTGCATGAGATACATGGTCACGGAATTCCCTGTGTGTTTTAGAGTTCAGACCGACCATTTCTTCAAGCTTGCTTTTTACTGCTGGAGGCATGGTATCTGTCACAGCATTTCTGAACAATGTGGTCATTAGGGGATCACCTTCCGGATCTCTTTCAGTCTCCTCCACCTTTTAAATTGTCTGTGCACATAAGTGGTTGGATTCTCTTTTTCCCCCAACTGCTCTCCTTTTAGAGATTTAGGGTCCACTTGGCTGGGTACTTATTTCTTAGCACCTGCCACAGAGCTGGTCAACTTGGATCAAAAGTAGTTCCATCCATCTGTGGAGTGACTACGGCCCCTCTCATGTTTGCTGCTGTAAGAATTTATTCCATCTTGGAATCTCCCATGATTTTTGCCAATAATGCTTTTATGTCTCCTACTGCAAGTAATTTACCAGCAGTGTCATCCTCAAGAATTTTTATCCATTTATTTGCTCCACAATGTATGTCTGGGAGACGTGAGACTAATGAAGATCAAAGATCATGCCAGAGAGCAGGGGTGTTGAGGCCAAAAGCCTTTTTTGTTTCAAGAATCAAGCTGAGCAGTTCTCTGCAGAGAAAGCTGCCCAACAAGCGTCTGTGTCTCACAAGCTCATAGCACCTTGAAACTGTGTAAATAGCGTTTTGATTGCTTGCAACGCAAACTTGTATTAGCATTAGACACTTGTTAAAAAAACATTGTTTTAATGCATTATGAATATACTTTATGAATAATAACTTTCTAAAAAATATTTTTCACAATTTTCTAAACATTATTTTTTCCATTATTGCACTTTTTGTGTCTTTGTCATCAAATGATGCTTTTTAACATGAATAATCATATTTCGTATCATTTTTCATCATAAACAACGTGAAAAGTACTTCATGCACGTTCATATTTGCGTTTGTTAGAAAACTACTTTTCCAAGCTCCTAGGGCTTTGAAACTGTCTAAATAGCATTTTCAGTGCTTGAAGCACAAACATGTGACAGCAGGGTGACTATTGTTAAGAAGATTTCGGACCTTGTTATTAAATAATGCATTTCAATATGAACAATCATATTTCGTATCATTTTCTATATTAAAAATGTGAAAAATGTCAGTGTGCAGTTCTTTATGAATGTTCATATTTGCGTTTGTTAGAAAAACCGCTTTCCCAAGCTCGAAGCGCTTTCAAACTGTCTAAACAGCGTTTTCAGCGCTTGAAGCGCACACATGTGATTGCAGGAATACATTCTATTGGTGCTTATTTCATGAATGACTTTCTAAACATTGTTTTTCCATTCTCTCACTTTTTCTGTCTTTTTCATCAGATGATGCTTTGTCATCAGATGATCCGATATTTCGGATCATTTTCATCATAAACAATGTAAAAAGTGCTTCATGCACTTTCATGATTGCGTTTGTTAGAAAACCACTTTCCCAAGCTCGTAGGGCTTTGAAACTGTCAAAATAGGGTTTTCAGTGCTTGAAGCACACACATGTGACAGCAGGATGACTACAGTTAACAAAACATTCTGTTGGTGCACAATTGCCTAAGCTTAGAAAAACCGCTTTCCCAAGCTATGGCGTTTTCAGCGCTTTAAACGCACACGTGAATGCAGGTTGACTATTGTTAAGAAAACATTCTGTTGGTGCATTTTTCATGAATAATGACTTTTTAAAAATTATTTTTCAATTTTTTCATTTTTTGGGAATTTGTCGTCAAATGATGCTTTTTAATTTAAACAATCATATTTCGTATCTTTTTTTCATTATAAACAAAGTCAAAACTACTTCATGCACTTTCGTATTTGCGTTTGTTAGAAAACCACTTTCCCAAACTCATAGTGCTTTGAAACTGTCTAAATAGCGTTTTCAGGGCCTGAAGCACACATATGTTGACAACAGGATGACTACTGTTAAGAAAACATTCTGTTGGTGCACAATTGCCTAAGCTCTTAGACGACTGTTGAGAAAACAGTTAGTGCATATTTCACTAATAATGACTTTCTAAAAATTATTTTTAGTGCACTTTATTATTATTATTATTAGTGCATATTTCATCAATAATGATTTTCTTAATATTATTTTTATGTTAGTGCACTTTATTATCTAATTGTGCATTTTAAAATAAATAATCATATTTCGTATCATTTTTCATCATAAAAATGTGAAAACGTCGAGCTTTTCACTTTTTAGCACTTTAATTTTTACAGGCATATTTAATGTCAATTTTCGTACTAACCACGTGAAAAATGTCAGTGAAAAGTACTCAGTACATGCTCATTCATGTATTTGTTTGTTAGAAAAACCACTGTCCCAAACTCGTAGTGCTTTGAAACTGTTTTCAAATACTTGTCTAAATAGGGCTTTCGGCGACTGAAGAGCACACTGGTGTTAGCACATAAAAAGTTAATAAGAAAACAGTGTGTTAGTGCATGTTTGACGAATAATGATTTTTAAACATTATTTTTCACGATTTTCATATTTTAAAGGTTTAGTAAAGAATTATGCATTTGAATGTTAACAATTATATTTCATGTCATTTTTGAACATAAACATGCGATTGTCAGTGAAAATTACTTCACATCTCAGTGAAATTGGCAACCCATAAAATGAAATAATCACCAAAAGTATTCCATTTGTTTGTGCTACGTTTGTAGCTGCAAAAAAATGAACCTTTGCTCTAGTTTGGTGTTTGAGATATTAAGCTTTTTTTTGTTGTTGGCGGTGTGATGTCACTCATCAATCCGTCGCTCAAATGGCGCCACACCGGCGCCGTTCTTTTGTGCTCGGTTTGTCCGTTAAAACATTCACTGTAACTATTTCCTTAGATCTAACAAGAATGTGTAGCGGTGAAGTCACTCTCCCCCCAGTGCCATCTAAATCTCTTCAAACCGGTTCCGATCGTTTGTGCTCGATTCGTGCTCTCTCTCTCTCTCTCTCTCTCTCTCTCTGTGCTTGCACGTGTATCATTTTTTATTTTATTTTTTTTAAAACTCACATCGTGCGTATCACAGTGTTTGAAAGCTTTCTTAGCATGTCGGAACATGCTCTTTGTTTGCTTGTGTTCTTTTTCGTCGCTGAAGCAAGTATTTAATCTCCTTTGTTATCATTACTTTTTTTTTTTTTTGGATTTTATTCAAGTAGTAGCCTGACTTTGCCTCGGGGAATAGGTTAGGCATTATAATAAATATTTGCTCGAGTACTATTATGGAACATGATTAAAGTGTGTGTTGCTTTATGTATATTGCAGATGAAATGAAATAATCGGCGCATAAACAACTCTGCAAGATATTAAGGCAGTTACAGCATTTTATCTTTCTCTGAGGAAGTTTCTTGCTGAATGTCGCTCTTGAAATTGTAAATAGCGTTTTCAGCCCACGAAGTGGACAGTTATGTTTGCACATAGAGGTTTGATAAGCAAACTGAGTTTTAGTGCATATTTGCTGAAGGATTACTTTCTAAAGAGTTTGACTTTTTAGCACTTTATTAGCTAATTATGCATCTTAATGTAAACAATCATATTTTGTATCATGTCATTGAAAAGAACTTGACTCAACTGTATGCATTCAGTCGTTAGAAACTTTACGTTAAGCAGTGTAAAATAAATTTTACAACTTTTTAAAATAATTTTTAAAATGAATTTTACACTGGTGTGGATGAACTCACTCAGAGTGTAATTTGGAAAACATCATTTTAGTGTTTTCTGTATTAACACTATTGTAATACAATAGCATAAAAACACAATTAAATACTACTTTGGAAAAAACATGCTTTTATTTGCAAAACACTATATTCATTGTAAAGACATTCATCAATCTGTTTTTAAAATGTAACAATATGGCACTGTATGCGTTAGATTATTTCTTATCAAATGGTTTAAAGTAAATGAGTTGATCTGTACAGATGACAGACACAGATCAATTTTAATTTCTCAATACAGTATGCATTTAAGTGGTCATCAAAGTATAGTGTATTAACACTACAGGCTAAAATAAAAGTATGCTCTCCACATATAACAGATCTTTTTAAACACAGGGAGATCATAAGATTAACATAAAACAAACTAATGTGATATT
>CM074924.1:24067265-24086796 GCA_037576815.1 Pangasius larnaudii | reverse complement strand
ATAGTTTGTATTAAAACCTGTTATTCTCCCTCCTTTCTCACTAAGCACAGCTGAAACATTTACAAATTACATCTGTTCCTTTTTTTTGTACGTACCATATGGCGCTCTGCTTTTTTTATTCTGAGGGAACTATAAAAGATATCAGGTTGTGGTTGTGGGGATCACTGTCCTCAGGGTAAAGCCTAGCCAGAACCTCACGAACAGTGTTGCCATGTGGCCCTCCATTCCCCTGACCAACTTAGCTAGAAAGGCCACATACAAAGTACTCCCCTGCCGCCTTTTTCCCGCTCCATGTACATTCTGACACGGGCGACCCGCTCACTCCTCCCCCCCCCAGATGAATGTAAATATGGTGTGCTCCAGGTGCCTTCCCATTACAAACGGGACAGGGAAGACGAAGGCCACTACTCTCCCCATAAGGGAGAGGTCCCTTCTGCCCCAGCTCTCGGCCCTGACCTGCAACAACCCCCAAAATCCTGAGCCCATCCTGGCACAGAGAGAAACCCCCCCCCCCTCCCCCCAACCCCCCCCGGGACGTCGGTCCTTCCTGCCCACACTCCTGCATACAGGACCGCAAACTTACCGCGGTTGACGCGCGCTCCGGCGGCCTCCGAAAAGGCCTACAAAACACCAACGGCCAAGAAACAACGTCACGTCATCGGCATACACCGACACCTTGGCCCTTGTCCCACCTGCACCTGGGACATGTAGCCCCTGGAACGCAGGCTCCCTTCTGAACCACTCCGCCAAGTACAAGACGTAGAGCAAAGGCAACAGCAGGCATCCCTGCCTGACCCCTCCTCGCTGTGCAATCAGCTCGGACAAGTGCCCATTCACCACGACATGGCTAACCACCCCAGAGTACAGCAGGCGGACCATGGCGATGAAGCCAGGACCAAAGCCTGTTCGCTCCAAGAGCGCGAAAAGGAACTTGTGCGAGACCTGATCGAAGGCCTTTTCCTGGTCCAGACTTAGCAAAGCCAATGGCACCCGGCACTGCTCAGCCCATGCTAAAGCATCTCGGATCAGTGCCAGGTTCATGCCGCACATCCTCCCAGGCACCCCAAAGGTCTGATCAGGGTCATCTGGGCCATCACCTCCCTCAGACGCAGAACCATTAGCTTGGCCAGGATCTTGTAATCGGCCGTCAACAGAGTGATCGACCTCCAGTTTGCCAAGTCGACCCTGTCGCCCTTTTTATAAAGAAGGGTGATATGCTCTACTCTAGCAGAAGGAGGTAGAACTCTGCACTCTACAGCTTCCCTGTAGACGGCCAACAAATCTGGGCCCACCAGTGGCCAGAATGTCCGATACCATTCTACTGGTAAACCATCCCCACCGGGGGCTACGCCCGTCCTCAGGGAGAGCATGGGGGGTCATTCTGTGAAATCGGTACATTTTGCGTCCCAGAGAAATAATCTGTCATAAAATCATTATAATATCAAATGCATGATTTGAAAACATAACATTAGTATGTCTTTTATTATCAACACTACCTCAAAATTAAGTAAATTAAATATTATTGTCCATGGTTAAATTTGCATTTATGTTGATAAGGCAGGGATTTTGGCCTGTCCCTCACTATGAAAGTTATTTTTCAGCAGGTCTTTTTAATTGTACATTGTTCAAAAAATTATACAATTTTCACATTTGTATATTGTTCTAAAGGTAATCTCATTGTTAAGCCATGTTTTCAGCATGAATACATATAATCTTTATAAAATTTAAATCATTTTATCAGTGTCCCCTGATTTCAAGTCAACCCTGTTACTGACACAAAAAAACCCTGTAAAATAATGGCACATTCCAGCAGTGACATCATTTACAGGAAGTTACATCATTTACAGGAAGAGGATTTCCAACATTTAAAACACAAGTAAGTTTCTGTCTTCTATGATGTAGAATTTTGTAGTTTTATGAGATTGTTGGGGGTGGGGACATCATACAGCATCATTACTGTTACCAATTTTTAACATATTTATTAAAATAATAATTTTTGTATCTTGATATTTACCATATCTACAAGTAATATCCTTTCAAACTGTATAACATCTGCTCTTGTGACCTTGAACATTAGCTAGCTAAGGGCAAATTAGCTTGAAATCATCAACCCTGTTACTGTCAGTCCTGTTACTTTTCCAGAGTAACAGGTTTGACATCTAAGTAACAGGAGTGACATTGATTAGGTTTCACTATAGTCACACAGTTTTAAAAGTTTACTTAGATAAATTGCTAAAATTTTTAAAAGTTATCTTGTGTGTATCATTGAGCCCATGCTACCCATACCCATATTATGCAGTGTGGGTGCTTATGAGCATTTATTACAGTCTTAGTAACATTTGCTAGTATGCCTCTAATATTTAATGACTTAAGGTGATACTACTGAGGTTGCTGTCTTATTTGCTAGCTAAAGATAATGTAATATTGTTGTTTTGATTAAATTGTTTAGATTTATACTTCAATATACTTTTACAGATGCTATTAGTATGCCATTAAGTGCAGCAGAAAAGCAAAGGCGTTATCGTGCTCGCCGAGACCAAGATCCTGAGAGAAGGGCAAAGTACCTTGAATGGGAGAGGAAGAAATGGAGGAGAGACAGAGAACAGGGGAAGAAGAAATCCATACATGAGTGCAGTGAGAGGGAGCAGAGGTTACAGCGGAGAAAATGGAGACAAGCCCAGGCAAAGAGCAGAGCAGCAAAAAAGGCAGTTTCAGTTGCAATCAGCAGCTTATCTACTCCTCCAATGAGCCCAGAAACATTACAGGCAAATCAAGAAGAAGCTGGTCCTTCAAGGTTAGACTTATTAAAAAATAAGTCAGGTGTATACACAAGCCATACATAGGCTACAAAGATAAACAGCATAGTGCAGGTGTACATGCAGGTATACATATAACATACACAGATAAAGAGTATTAGAAGCAGTGCAACTCTTCATGGAAGAATGCATTCAAGAACAGACCCAGAACAAGTACAAGATATATGTATTCCAGATGAGCCTAAGTAGCATTATCAATGCATTATCAACTTTTGTCTTTATGCTTATTTTTCAGGCAACGTACTGCAGGAAGAAAACGACATAAGATACACCAGAAAAAAATACATTCTCTGCTGCTGCGTCTAGAAAAAAATCTGCAAAGGGAACGTAAAGAGAAGGAGAAATTCAAGAAAACATACCAAAGACTGCTGGAAAAAAACTGTCTCCAAGATCCTAGATAAACCGTGAGTTCCGTCCTTTGCCCAAAGTGGTCAGAAAACGTCTCCTTTTCCACACTACCTTTACTAAAGACCTCAGTGACCGGTATCGCAAAGCCAAAGGTGAAAAAGATAAACAATTAATTGCAAAAATATGTGCAGGGGGAAAGATAGTACGAAAGTACAGGCTCAGAAAATATGCAGAAACACTTTTGGGTTTCTCACAAAAAAGGTGGAACTACTCTGACAAAACCCACTCACATTCAAACGAAAAAGATACACTCGGACAGCTGATGAAATTAAGAATTGTGTGAAGCAGTTCTTTCAACGGGATGACGTGAGCCATTTAACGACTGGTAGGAAACAGACAAAGACAAGGTACAAACTTAAAAAGCAGAAACGATTCCTTATGGACACAATGATAAATGCACACAGGAAATTCTTGTCTGAATACCCAGACAGAAGAATTTCTTACTCTTTATTTTGTCACTTGCGTCCATTTTGGGTGGTGACTCCAACCCTGTCTGAGAGAGAGACCTGTTTGTGCAAGATGCATGAAAACCTTGGCTTTGTCACAGACAAGCTCTACCACCTGAAGCTACTAACACACTGTAACATCGAGGAGTTGGTAGAACAGGTTATATGTGACCCCCCCCAAAAAAAGGACTGTATGTACAGCCAATGTGATGAGTGCAAGCTGAAGAACTTTTCCATTATGACACCATATGAACCCACAACCCTGGTCTCATACACACAGTGAGTAACAGAGGAAAAGAGGTGTTCAGAAACTGTGTCATATAAAATGACAATGAAAAAAGAGATGGAGGGGACCCTGGAAAGCCTCCTTGACCTTTTCAATGAACATCTGTCACAATTCAAAAGGCACATCTTGAACATCAGACAACAGTTTGCCTTTACCCGAGCACTTAAAAAAGAGCTCTCCACTGATGAGTGCATAATTCATGTGGATTTTTCGGAAAATTATGGGTGAAAATACAGTTCGGAAATTCAAGCTGTCCACTTCGGTGCATCCCACCAACAAGCCACCCTTCATACAGGTGTGCTTTATGTAGGGGCCCCTGATGGAGTTGGAGGTGTGTTAAAGAGACTAGCTGATGACCTTGTCAGCAAAGGCAGTGATATTCCAGATGCAAGATCTTTGTTTTCAGCATTGGCCAGAACCGAAACCTCCATCAAATTGTTTTATGTGGAAGAGGAGGATATAGAGAAGGCAATTCAGGCCATGCCACAGAACATCCCACCAGTTCTCTCATCAATGCGCCTGCATCAGGTTGTGACACAGGAGAGAGGTAGCCTGATCTGCCGTGACGTCAGTTGCATGTGTGCAGCTACTATGAAGAAACTTGAATGTCAGTGCCCTGGCTCCCAGGTCTTCAGCTTTCTGCATGACCAAACTCCAAGCCAATCTAGTGCAGTTGATTGGACCAGTACAGGCATCATTGGAAAGTGGTGTGTGGTCAGGTATGATGGTGATATTTACCCAGGTATTGTCATTGCAACAGATGACACTGACATCCAGGTCAAATGTATGCACAGTGGAGGTCCAAATAAATTCTATTGGCCTATTCATGATGATGTTATCTGGTACCTCTATGACGATGTACTCCGCTTCATCCCAGCCCCACTACCAATCACTGGTCGCCATGTGGCGATCCAAAGAAATATATGGTTGGATCTTACAACATAAAAGGAGAGAATTTTCATATTCATTTGTGCAGTACTTCTCCTGTTCTGTTATGAACAGCTGAGCTCCGTTTCTTATTAACATTATAGTATCGTTACATTCTAAGTTTTATATCTCATTTTCCTACCTCCCTCAATGACAGGAATGTTTTAATTTTCTAATATTATGTTTGTACAGCTGTTAGTCTTTAAACTGTTACACAAAGGTTATACACTTGCCATAAGTTCTCAGATTTTCATGCATTTACTTTTATCCTTGCCTTAGGGTAAAGTAGGCCTATGTTTTCAGTTTTAATGTGAAGATGATACACTTTCATATGTGATGATTTGTATTGTCCTCAGTGTTACACTCATCTTCAGTGAGACATGTAACATGTGATAGGTGTTAACAGTCTGGTGATGTTGCATGTTCACCATGTTATTATTTACCTTAATTAATTTGATGGAGTTTTTACCTAACTCAATATGAATTTTGATACCTACTTCAAAGAGACTTGTGATGTGTGAGGTGTTTATGGTCTGGTTTTACTGAGGATCAGTTTCAATTAAAGTAACGTTCTTCTAAATCTCTTGTTAATGATGTGTATGTGTAAATGCAATGACACAAGAGCTGTAAGGTGACTACAGAACCTCTCCCCTATCTTGTAATATTAAAGAAAATGAAAACAAATACCAGCTAAAATAACTTCTAAAGATTCAAGATTCTGACTCCAAATCCCTCAAAATGTTACATTTCTTAGAATTCAATGTGCTTCACTAATATAACTATGCAAATTCCATGCTAATGCAATTTAAAATACGTTTCCCTTACCCCTAAGAGATCGCTGTAGAAGGACCTAGCCACTTCTATCATCCCCTCGGCTGAGGTTACAACCTGAGCACCTTGTCTCAGGCCTTTCATGTATGAACCCCGCTTGTGGCTTCTAACGCTGTTAAAGAAATAATGCGTCGGACTCTCGTCTTCCTCTAAGGCTTGCTTGCCAGCCTGGGCAAAGTAACTGTGGGCCTCAGCCTCGTAGTGGGCCCATAGGGCTTCACTAGCATCCCTGAGCTGCCCCTGATATCCATCTTGCCAGGCGTCCTGCAACACCCTAGCCCAGTCCCTAGCCTTCTCCCTCCTCCTCCTCGCCATCTCTTGTCCCCACCAGCGACATAAGATGGCAACCCTCTTTTTCAAGTCCTCCCACCACTCCATCTGCATGTTTTACAGCACCCTCAATCGCCGCCACCCAGCATAGAGGCAACGGAACATGTTAACGAAGGAAGGTTCATGCAGGACGGCTCTGTTCATCCTCCACTAGCCCCTCCCTCTCTGTCCCACCTCCAACCGAATGCCACCGACTATCATGCAGTGGTCGGAGGCCCAAAAGGGCCTCAGAAGGCACGACTGCACTGTCACGCTATCCGCCACGAACAGGAGGTCGAGTCTAGAGGTGTTACCCCTGGAGTTCCTCCAGGTATGGCCCGGGGCCTGTGGCTCGCCACCCCCTCTGCTTCTATATCGACATTGAAGCCCCCCCCCATTAACAATAGTCTATTCGTGCAGAGCCTATTTGTGCCGTTAAAAACACCTGCATCTATTGATCCATTCTTAAATAGCATCTTCAATAAAAATAATAAATAACATCAAGAATAATAACAGCTGCCTCACTTTCCACCCCATGTAAACTAAATCGTTCCGAAAAGGTGAAGTTCGTTTGTGCCGGATTGTGCCTTTGCAGTGAACTTTGGATCTATTTCCCTGCCTTAGAACTAACACATGGGATTCGAGGCAGTGAAATTATACGTGACACACCATGCCCTCCAGATAGCTTCAAACCGGCGCCGTTCATTTTTGCTCGATTTGTGCTGTTTTGTGCCGTAGAAAGAAATATCATGACTTAGACATTACAAAATCTCTGGCAGTGCGGTGACTTCACGCAAGCCGTTCTCCATCCATTTCGTCCAAAAACCTCTCTCTCTCTGTGCTCGCGCGTGTATCATTTGTTTGAAAATTCACATTGTGTGAATTTGAAACCACTGTGTTTGAAACCTTTCTTAGCATGTCGGAACATGCTCTTTGTTTGTTTGTGCTCTTGTTCATCGCATATTTAATCTCCTTTGTTATCATTATGTTATCAAAATGAAGATATCTATGTACAAATAACCATGTTTTATATCTTTAAATTCAGTCTCAACATTTGCAGTGCTTGCTATGTTGTGTATACTTTTGAAGTGTTGAGCTGTCCACAGAGGCAGGCATTGTTATGATATTTGAGACAAGCTCAGGAAGGAAGTGTAGATTGTCTCTGTCACCATGATGAGCCGCAATCATCTGATTTTCTTCACAGATTTCTGTGACCCATGTTTTCATATCAGTGTGGAGTGTCTCCTCAATTGCAGTCAACTCTATCGCCATCTTTAGTGACACACGGCAAGACCCCTTCTGCAATTCATCTCTTTAGCTGTGCTTTGCATTTTTCCAAGACAACAGGTATTACTTGTCATCATTCCCTTCTGAAGGCAAAAACTGCAACTGAATTAATGAGCTTCCTTGCATCTTCCAGTGGATCAGATTGTAAAATTTGTGCCAGTGCCTTGAAATAGAGTTCTTTAACTCTGTTTTGTCTTTGTCTTAGGCATTCCCACCAGCTAATGAGCTTGATGTAGTGTGAAATGTCTACTCTGATGACGCAAGGTGGTAGTTTTGAGTTTTTGGACTCTTTGTTATCACTCCAAAGCACTGATTGACATATGTTTTCAAGTCTAGGTAAGGAGTGAAGGCTTTTAATCAATGCTCCAAGCAAAGCCAAGGAGAAATCACAGATTGCCTTTTTGGGCACAGCAGCAACCGCTCATTGCCATTCAGTGAGCCAGTTTGCAATAGAATTGATGGTGTGGTTCACTGATAACATTTGCACTACTTGAACATGATCTCCCTGTGAACATAAAACTCCTTGGTACAGGAAACCGTGCCTCAGTCTTTTCACAACTGCACCTATTGCATTAAAACTCACAATAGAGTACTTGGATTTCATTTGATAAATTTATGAGATATGGTCTAGTAATGGCAAAAAAACTATCAAGGCCTATGGTCATGAATGCTTCCATTGTGGGGAACACTGTTTTTTAGTAGATGCAATGATATGATTGTGTTTTTGTCTCCAAGGTCTTTGTCAATCAAATCTTATTTGGCTTGTCTTAAACTTGCCAGATTTGGTAGGTGGCTAGGCTCTGGGTCACCAACATCCATCATGTTGTAAGCCTCAGGTGCGTATGCTGGTTTTCATCCTTCCCAGACTTCTTTAGACACACATTTTCTTAGATCCCCTGGTAACTTGAGTTTTGCTTTGCCAGTATGGAGACTGCCCTCAATTGCGGATCATGCATTTAAGCACAACTTGCTCTTCAGCCGCTGGTATATTCTCAACACTCTGTGCAGTGCCCAATTTTGTCTATACAGTGAGATGCAACATTTGGAAAAAAAATTTTAAGAGTGCACGAGGTCTTGATATTTTTACATATCTCTTCATTCAGAATAATAGTCCATACACCACGTTTCAGGATGGTGTATTCCCTTTTGAGTCTTTGAATGATTTGTCATTGTAAACGACTTTTTTCCATAGCATTGACGTTGTTGATTTGTGTCTGACTTTAACACTGGTGAATGATAATGTATTGAGATTTTGGATGTTTATCTTGGATATTTGTGTCATTTTTGCATAGCTCAAGGATTCGCCATATATTGTGCCTGGTTGTCTTATAAAAGTATAAAGTTTTTTTGGTGAAACTTTGGTGTTTAGTTGTCAGCTTAAATCAACCCACACCTTTTCTGAGGAAACTACAGTTCTGTCCTGTAATAATCTATGATCTATGATAATGTATTGAGATTTTGGATGTTTATCTTGGATATTTGTGTCATTTTTGCATAGCTCAAGGATTCGCCATATATTGTGCCTGGTTGTCTAAAGTATAAAGTTTCCCCAACACATACCTCTGCTTCTCTGACACCTTTGTCTGTTCCAGCCCTGAGGGTTTAGTCTTTGTGTATAAACGTTAATGACTGGCATTGGGGTTTGCTGAGGGTTTGGCATAACAGCTGGTGGAGCTGATTGGGCCGGAGGAACAAGAGTCTTATTCAATGGAGCCATCACCAATGAAGATTCTGCTTTCTATTTTTCTTTGGTTTTAACTGGTGCCTGGGTTCTTTTCTTTGCTTTGTTTGTTAACTCTTCACACTGGAGTTGAGCTAGTTTTCATTGCATGTCTCTCTCTCTTGCCCTCTGAGTTTCTGTTCATTTTTCCTGAAATGCTCTACTGCATAAGCTACATGGACACAGAATCTGTGTTTTAGAGTTCAGACCGACCATTTCTTCAAGCTTGCTTTTTACTGCTGGAGGCATGGTACCTGTCACAGCATTTCTGAACAATGTGGTCATTAGGGGATCACCTTCCAGATCTCTTTCAGTCTCCTCCACCTTTTAAATTGTCTGTGCACATAAGTGGTTGGATTCTCTGTTTCCCCCAACTGCTATCCTTTTAGAGATTTAGGGTTCACTTGGGCTGGGTACTCATTTCTTAGCACCCGCCACAGAGCTGGTCGACTTGGATCAAAAGTAGTTCCATCCATCTGTGGAGTGCCTACGGCCCCTTTCATGTTTGCTGCTGTAAGAATTTCTTCCATCTTGAAATCTCCCATGATTTTTGCCAATAATGCTTTTATGTCTCCTACTGCAAGTAATTTACCAGCAGTGTCATCCTCAAAAATTTTTATCCATTTTTATCCATCCAGGATCTCAACCCAAAACTATGGGAAGGGGAATTGCCAATATTAATGCTCCATTGCTCCACAATGGATGTCTGGGAGACGTGAGACCAGTCCATTGAGATCCTGTGTGGCCCAGGGCCCATGGCCTTGTCTTCCCTTAATTAATATTGGCAATTCCCCTTCCCATAGTTTTGGCTGTTGGAGCTGCTCCCTTGCTCTCAGGCACCTTTCTCCCTCACCCCTGGTCCATAAAGGAGTTCGCTCTTCTTCTTCCATGTTTTCAAATTATAACTGTCTGCCTAACACTCTCTTCTGTTCCCTTGTTAATGGGTATCTATCCCTCACTGCTGACTGTCTGCTTCTTTCCTTTTCAACTGTCTAAGACACTCTTCTGTTTCTGCTCATCTATTTTATCTATCTGCTCCCATTGGAAACAGTCCACTGGGCGGTTCTGGGGGGCATATTATATCCCTGGTATCCTGGTATGGTATCCCTTGAATGCCTCTTTCATCTTCTTTTCTGATTTTTTGTCATTATTTTTCAACACCTTTCTTGCTAGCTTCTTGCTTTTCCAAAAAGACTCCCCTTCTTGTTTGAACAGTGACAAAACTTCTTTTTCTATCTCTTTTTTTTGTCTTCCCTCTTCTTGCTATTATCATTTACTTTATGATTTTTGATTAACATTTCCATCTCTGTGCATAAGGACACATCAAATGATCCCTCAATTGGCCAGCTTGTGTTCATTCCTTCTCTTTTCACATTTTTTTGAAAGTCTTACTATGAGATATTTACACACAGGGTGTTTGTTCCCTAACAACTCAATACTTGCCATAATGAGTCTCTTATAGTCTGAATTTACTTATGGAATTATGAGAGCAGTCTGTATTTAAAGTCACTACAGTCTTACTAAATGTCAGTCCTTATATTATTAAATTAAACAGATATGTTTAAAGTTAACACTTATCCTATAAGCTGACACACTTAACCATAAAATATATCAGAGACAAAAATGCAACTGTTTATACTGCTTAGCACTTTCAGTGCTTCCTCACAGTATGTACACTCTCTCCCTTACTCTCTTTTGCTCCTATCATAGAACCAAGCACTTAAGAAAACTATGCCAATTGTCCCGAAATGGACATTCTACACAGTGTTTACTATAACGTGCAATACATAGAGCATAAAGTCAGAGGCTGAGGTTAGACCCATTACACCCAGCAACTCTACATTCTACATGCCACCCAGTAGAGATTGCAGTTCTCTGTCTGGATCACAACTGCGAATGCCCAAATAAGCTACAAAACTATGTATTTGGGATGCTATTATATGCATCTCTTTGTTCTATGAATATCCCAAAAACCTATAAAACTTTTACTGGTGTTTTTTGTTTCCAACAGTCACAAAACACACAGAAACAGCTCATATGGGAGCACTCTGATGTACACACACATGCACACTGGAATACACACTCCTTTTCCCTGGATTGCTGATTGGCTCACACAGTCATACTGTCTCCAAAGAAACTTTGGGGCTCATCATTCTTAGCTTGTCTCCTTATCTATGGAGCTGGTCATTCACTCACACTGGTCAACATGATGTAATCACGTCCATCTCTTCAGGTCACACTTACTTGACGGTCCAGGAGAGGTACGTGTCTAATATCAAGCCAAACAGAGTTTTTTTTTTTTCATGCACACTCAAACTTGTATACAGAAAAATAAGGGGATGTGTTTTTTTGACATTGGATTCCAGGAGTGTAGCCCAACTCTCACCTCTGTTGCTCACACTCACACACACACACACACATACATAAACACTGTAACTACACATGCTTGCTGCAGCGAGCAATGCACAAACAAAAAGCACTCAAACAAAATGACCTCAAACCCCTCTCTCTACATTTTTTTTTTTTTTACTTCCTCTGGATCAGCCTTTTATGAGTGCTTAAAGTGCCACAGGCAAACCACAAGCCAACCACTAAAAACCAATATTCTAATGGCAAAAAACTGTCTTATATTTTTAATGACAGGATTAAGGATCTCTCCCAGAAGCTGGCCACAGCTCAGCTCTCCTCGCTCCTACACAGTCCCATCTGGGGTGCCAATTGTCGTAGCACTTAATGAAGATCAAAGATCATGCCAGAGAGCAGGGGTGTTGAGGCCAAAAGACTTTATTGTTTCAAGAATCAAGCTCTGCAGAGAAAGCTGCCCAACAAGCGTCTGTGTCTCACAAGCTCATAGCATCTTGAAACTGTGTAAATAGCATTTTGATTGCTTGCAACGCAAACTTGTATTAGACACTTGTTAAGAAAACATTGCTTTAATGCATTATTTTTCATGTCTTTCACTTTTTAGCACTTTATTATCAAATGATGCATTTTAATTTTGACAGGCATATTTCTTATACTTTTTCATAATAAATATGTGAAGATGTCAGAGAAAAGAACATTTTTATTTGCGTTTGTTAGAAAAAAAACTGTTGTATCGCATGAACCTGTATAAATAGCGTTTTGAATGCTTGAAGAGCACGTGTTAGCACTTAGATGATTGTTAAGAAAACACTGTTAGTGCATATTTCTAGAATAAAGACTTTCTAAACATTATTTTTTCCATTATTGAACTTTTTGTGTCTTTGTCATCAAATGATGCTTTTTAACATGAATAATCATATTTCGTATCATTTTTCATCATAAATAACGTGAAAAGCACGTTCATATTTGCGTTTTTTAGAAAACTACTTTCCCAGGCTCGTAGGGCTTTGAAACTGTCTAAATAGCGTTTTCAGCGCTTGAAACACACACATGTGACAGCAGGATGACTATTGTTAAGAAAACATTCTAATGGTGCTTATTTCATGAATAATGACTTTCTAAACATTATTGTTGCATTAAGTTTTTCGGACTTTATCAAATACTTGTCTAAATAGGGATTTCGGGGACTGAAGAGCACACTGGCGTTAGCACATAAGAGGTTGATAAGAAAACAGTGTGTTAGTGTATGTTTGACGAATAATGATTTTGTAAACATTATTTTTCACGATTTTCATATTTTAGAGGTTTAGTAAAGAATTATGCATTTGAATGTTAACAATGTTAAAATATTTCGTGTAATTTTTGAACATAAACATGTGGATGTCAGTGAAAATTACTTTACATCTCAGTGAAATTGGCAACCCATAAAATGAAATAATCACCAAAAGTATTCCATTTGTTTGTGCTACGTTTGTAGCTGCAAAAATGAACCTTTGCGTTAGTTGGTGTTTGAGATACTAAGCTTTTTTTGGCGGTGTGATGTCACTCATCAATCCGTCGCTCAAATGGCGCCATGTTGGCGCCGTTCTTTTGTGCTCGGTTTGTGCCGTTTAAACATTCACTGTAACTATTTCCTCAGATCTAACAAGAATGTATAGCGGTGAAGTCACTCTCCCCCCAGTGCCATCTAAATCTCTTCAAACCGGTGGCGATCGTTTGAACTCGTTTTGTGCTCTCTCTCTCTCTCTCTGTGCTTGCACGCGTATCATTTTTTTTAAAACTCACTTGTGCGTATCACAGTGTTTGAAAGCTTCCTTAGCATGTCGGAACATGTTCTTTGTTTGCTTGTGTTCTTTTTCGTCGCTTTGTTATCATTATGTTTTTTTGGATTTTATTCAAGTAGTAGCCTGCCTTTGCCTCGGGGAATAGGTTAGGCATTATAATAAACATTTGCTCGAGTACTATTATGGAACATGATTAAAGTGTGTGTTGCTTTATGTATATTGCAGATGAAATGAAATAATCGGCGCATAAACAACTCTGCAAGATATTAAGGCAGTTACAGCATTTTATCTTTCTCTGAGGAAGTTTCTTGCTGAATGTCGCCCTTGAAAATAAATAGCATTTTCAGCCCACGAAGTGGACAGTTATGTTTGCACATAGAAGTTTGATAAGAAAACTGAGTTTTAGTGCATATTTGCTGAAGGATTACTTTCTAAAGAGTTTGACTTTTTAGCACTTAATTAGCTAATTATGCATCTTAATGTAAACAATCATATTTTGTATCATGTAATTGAAAAGAACTTGACTCAAGTGTATGCATTCAGTCGTTAGAAAGGGCACGTAGGCTTTTTTGAGATAAAACACTCTCCCAAGCCACTGGCGCCTTGAAATTTTCTAAATAGCTTTTTCAGCTGACGAAGCATACACTTCTAAAAGCTTATAAGCTTTTAGAAGTGTATGCTTCGTCAGCTGAAAAAGCGATTTAGAAAATTTCAAGGCACCAGTGGCTTGGGAGAGTGTTTTATTGTTATGAAAACTGTGTATTAGTGCATATTTGCTGAATAATTACTTTCTAAACATTATTTTTCCACGATTTTGACTTTCTAACACTTTTTTAAATCAAATAATGTGTCTTCATAAACATGTGAAAAATGTAATTGAAATTTACTTCACTCAAGTGCATATACATGATTGTTAGAAAAAAACATTTTCCCAAGCTTCTGGCGCCATGAATCTCTCTAAATAGCGCGTTCAGCCACTTTTTAAAGTGTTGGCACATTGACACTGTAATCGAGTTAATATTGGCTGAAATTTAACACTACTCAATAGTAAGCAGTGTAATATAAATTTTACAACTTTTTAAAATATTTTTTTTAAATGAATTTTACACTGGTGTGGATGAGCTCACTCAGAATGTAATTTGGAAAACATCATTTTAGTGTTTTCTGTATTAACACTATTGTAATACAATAGCAGAAAAACACAATTAAATACTACTTTGGAAAAAACATGTTTTTATTTGCAAAACACTATATTCATTGTAAACACATTCATAAATCTGTTTTTAAAATGTAACAATATAGCACTGTATGCTCTGTTATCAATCACAATAGAGTATTACTCTAAAGTAAATGAGTTGATCCATACAGATGACAGATACAGATCAATTTTAATTCCTCAATACAGTATGCATTTAAGTGCTCATCAAAGTATACAGTATCAACACTACAGACTAAAATAAAAGCATGCTCTCCACGTATAACAGATCTTTTTAAACACAGGGAGATCATAAGATGTTAATCTCCCTGTGTTTAAAAAAATCTGTTATATTAGAAATTATAGTTCTGAATGTCACATTAGTTTGTTTTATGTTAATTTAAACAAAATGTTAGTTATGTTAACACATAGAGGATTGATAAGAGAGCAGTGTGTTAGTTAACATATGCTGAAAATTACTTTCTAAAGATTATTTTCCACAAGTTTGACAAGTTTACTTTTTAATCAAATTATCCATTTTAATATAAACATTCATATTTAATTCATTTAATTCATTTCTCATCATGAACATCTGAAAAATGTAATTGAAAAGTCCTTCACTCAAGTGCATATGTACGTTTGTTATGGAAAAAGAGTCACCATTCAAAATCCATGATTAGTTCGTAACATCGTAGTTTGTAGTACGACATAATAGCATGGAACAAGATTTCATGTCTTTGATGCCCCCAAAGAAAGAGTACACAACTGCTAAAACCATCAAAGGTGATTAAAAAAAAAAAAAGATCAATATTTACCATATTTTACTTTAATATTAGTTCATTAAGAATGTCAATATATTTACGCAAAGTTTTTCTGTCCTTTTCTATCCTTAAACCCTGTTGGACTTCTTTTCCTTCTTGATTCCAGGATAACTCTAAAATGTAATGAATTTGATGAAACTAGATACAGTGTTTTTATGGCTGAACAAAAGCCATAAAATGGATGATCATCACTAAACTAGTAAATAAAAACAGATTGTAAGTTTAAATGCACTCCTTTTGAAATGATTTCATAATGACCATGACATTTATATTAAAATTTGAAATCTATCAAGCATAACTGTTTTCCTGAATATAGTTACTTATTACTAGCTGTCCAACCTTGAAGGTACCTTGAAGGTCAGGGCACCTGAACTCATCAAAGATGTCTGTATCTATTTCTGTTCCGGACTCATCAGTTAAGGAGCTCCGAACCTCAGTCAGACGTTCAGGCTGCAGACTAAATGTTGCTGTTACTAACAGAATGGGAAAAAGCACACGCATTAAATGACATCTAAAGCTTAAAACAGAGACTAAATAGTAAGCTAAATACCAACTTTCTTGACGAAATCTGTCGTAATGAAAGTTTTGTTCAGTCTGTGGACTTTTTACATACTTCGTCCAAACTCAAAACTTTAGGCAGCATTTCCTGAGTGCATTACAGTACATTTCAAATGAGCTATTTAGTAACTTTTTATAAAGCAAAATACAAAATGAAAACAGACCTTAATAAAAATAAAGCCCAAGTCAAATCATCTTACGCATTAGTTGAGAGGGAAAGAAACGAGGCCTAGGTTCTGGTCACTGCCTCTACTGTCGTAGTCAAAGCGCACTTGTTGATTTAGAATAAAATAGTGACAAATTACGCGTTTACAAACAAAAGCTTAGATATATGTATCGCTGAAATGTAACTGCCTGATAGATATGGTCTCGGCTACTGCATTCATAGTAAGAATTTGAAAAGTACTTCACTCAGGTGCATGTACTGTATGCGTTTGTTAGAAAGCCCACTTTCTCAAGCTCCTGGAGCCTTGAACCTCTCTCAATATATTTTCAGCCCACGAAGCACAAAATTATGTTAGCAAATGGAGGTTTTAACAAACAGTGTGTTAGTGCATATTTGCTGAATAATTACTTCCAAAAGACTATTTTTCACCATTTGGACAATTTAACTTTTTTTTAAATGCAATTATACATTTTAATGTAATCAATCATATCTCCTATCCTTTCTTATCCTAAACATGTGAAAAAAAAGTCATTGAAAGGACCTTCACTCAAAGGAATACATTCTTTTGTTAGGAAAACCACTTTCCCAAGCTCCTTTCATCTTGAAATTTTCTATGTAACGTATTCAGCGCCTGATGCTCACAATTCAACTAGCACATACAGATTTGTTAAGAAAACAGTGTTTTAGAGCATATTGGGGGAATAATTACTTTCTAATTAATTACAAATTAATTTATGAAGCTCCTGGCCCCTTGAAACTCTCTAAATAGCGTATTCAGCTCCTGAAGTGCACACTTCAACTAACACATTACAGTTTTGTTAACAAAACAGCGTGTTAGTGCATATTAGGCGAATAATGCCTTTCTAAAGATTATTCTCAAGATTTTGACTCTTTTCACAATATTAGTAAATTATGAATTTTAACGTAAAAAATCATATTTCGTATAATTTTTCACCATAAAAATGTAAAAAATGTCATAGAAAAGTGTTTCTCTCAAGTGCATTTATGCGTTTGTTAGAAAAATCACTTTAACTTCGTTATAGCGTTTTCAACGCCTGAAGCGCACACTTTCAAAAGCACATATTTAATATCAATTATAGCATCTTTTTAAAACTATTCTTACTTTAAATCATTATTCTTCATAAACTTGTGAAAAATGTCATTGCAAAGTAATTTACTCAGGTGCATACATGCGTTTGTTCGAAAAACCACTTTCCCAAACCGCTGGAGCCTTGAAACTCTCGGAATAGCGTTTTCAGCCCACGAAAAGCACACTTCTAAAAGCACGTTCAGATTGCTAAATAATACAGTGTATTAGTGCAAATTAGGTTAATAATGACTTTCTAAACTTTATTTTCCATGAATTTGACTCTATAAAACTTTTATATCAACTAATACCTTTTATTAAAAGCATTCATATTTAATATCAATTATAGCATTTTATTGAAACAATTCTTGCTTCACAAAAATGTGAAAAATGTCATTGCAAAGTAATTTACTCAGGTGCATGCACGCGTTAGAAAACCCACCTTCCCAAGCCGCTGGCTCTTTGAAATTCTCTTAATAGCGTTTTCAGCCCACGACATATTAACTACTTAAAATACACACAGATTTGTTAAGGAAACAAAGTGCTATTGCAACATTTGTGAACTATGACTTTCAAAATTTTATTTTTCATGATTTTTGCTTTATAACACTTTTATATAAATTAAGGCATTTTATTAACTACATTTATATTTAACATCAATTAATGCATTTTAATGAAAACATCCATTTTTAATACCATGTTTCCGCACAAACATGTGAAAAATGTCATTTCAAAGTCCTTCACTAAACTGCATATAGGTGTTTGTTCGAAAAACCACTTTCCCAAGCCACTGGCGCCTTGAAACTCTCGGAATAGCATTTTCAGCCTACGAAGAGCACACTTCTAAAAGCACGTACAGATTGGTTAAGAATACAGTGCATTAGTGCAAATTAGGTAAATAATGACTTTTCTAAACTTTATTTTCCTTGAATTTGACTCTATAAAACTTTTATTTCACTTTTATATCAAATAATACCTTTTCTCAAAAACCTTTTATTTAATATCAATTATAGCATTTTATTGAAACTATTCTTACTTAAAATCATTATTCTTGAATAATATTCTTGAAACTCTCGGAATAGCGTCTTAGTTAAAATCATTATTCTTCATAAACATGTGAAAAATGTCATTGCAAAGTAATTTACTCAGGTGCATACATGAGTTTGCTCGAAAAACTACTTTCCCAAACCGCTGGAGCCTTGAAACTCTCGGAATAGCGTTTTCAGCCCACGAAAAGCACACTTGTAAAAGCACGTACAGATTGATAAAAAATACAGTGCATTAGTGCAAATAAGGTGAATAAAGACTTTCTAAGCTTTATTTTCCATGAATTTTACTCTTTAACACTTTTATATCAACTAATACCTTTTATTAATAACATTCATATTTAATATCAACTATAGCATTTTATTGAAACAATTCTTGCTTAAAATCATTATTCTACATAATTAGTTGGGTTTATAGTCAGGGCCCAGGTCTGACAGAACGTGTGCAGGATGTCTAGGTCCGGCTGTAGACCATCTTCAGTTGGAGACAGCAGGACCAGATCATTGGCATAGAGGTGTATTAGTGCAAATTAGGTTAATAATGACTTTCTAAACTTTATTTTCCATGAATTTGACTCTATAAAACTTTTATATCAACTAATACCTTTTATTAAAAGCATTCATATTTAATATCAATTATAGCATTTTATTGAAACAATTCTTGCTTCACAAAAATGTGAAAAATGTCATTGCAAAGTAATTTACTCAGGTGCATGCACGCGTTAGAAAACCCACCTTCCCAAGCCGCTGGCTCTTTGAAATTCTCTTAATAGCGTTTTCAGCCCACGACATATTAACTACTTAAAATACACACAGATTTGTTAAGGAAACAAAGTGCTATTGCAACATTTGTGAACTATGACTTTCAAAATTTTATTTTTCATGATTTTTGCTTTATAACACTTTTATATAAATTAAGGCATTTTATTAACTACATTTATATTTAACATCAATTAATGCATTTTAATGAAAACATCCATTTTTAATACCATGTTTCCGCACAAACATGTGAAAAATGTCATTTCAAAGTCCTTCACTAAACTGCATATAGGTGTTTGTTCGAAAAACCACTTTCCCAAGCCACTGGCGCCTTGAAACTCTCGGAATAGCATTTTCAGCCTACGAAGAGCACACTTCTAAAAGCACGTTCAGACTGATAAAAAAATACTGTGCATTATTGCAAATAAGGTGAATAATGACTTTCTAAGCTTTATTTTCCTTGCATTTGACTCTTTAACACTTTTATATCAACTAATACCTTTGATTAAAAACTTTCATTTCAGATATCTGTTATAGCATTTTATTGAAACTATTCTTACTTTAAATCATTATTCTGCATAATCATGTTAAAAATATCATTGCAAAGTAATTTACTCAGGTGCATGCATGAGTTTGCTCGAAAATCCACTTTCCCAAACCGCTGGAGCCTTAAAACGCTCGGAATAGCGTTTTCAGCCCACGAAAAGCACACTTCTAAAAG
>CM074924.1:24013937-24029460 GCA_037576815.1 Pangasius larnaudii | reverse complement strand
AGTAACTTTTACTGAAGCCATGAACAAACTAAAAAATCTCAGACAAGAAGTGACTGAGAACACGGGCAGAGATGCCAATGCATGGAACTGGTTTGAATTAAACTTAGGAAAATGGGGAGCTTTGTTAACTAAATTGGAAATAATGGTTGTCGTAGTTGTAGTTGTTGGCGGGTTGTTTTTTTGATGTGCTCTACCTACTTTTAGAACTCTGGTGGCCAATGCGGCTGCTAAACAGATGGTGGTGGTGGCAGAAAGTACTAAAAAAAGACCCATGGGACATTTGTCTTGATGTAACTTTCCTTCATGGAACACAAGAAGATGCTAGACAAAATGTTAGGGAATGACAGACTCAGTCACTTATACTGCATCTCGGTAATTCACAATTAACAATTTTTCCCTTTGATAAGATATATTGAAGAATATTTTTTCCCATATAATGAAAAATGTTATGGAAAATAACAGCAAAAAAACTTCTTTTACATGTAAGAAAGTTACAATCAGTGATGAGTTACTGCATCTGGCCAAGGGATTACAATAAAATAAATTCCTGTTTTGATCGGATGACAAGGAGACCAACCTGTGGAAATGATTACATTATCAAAGTCTTACATGCTGCAAAGGATTACAGGAGAGAACTGTAGTTCCCTCAGAAAAGGTGTGGGTTGATTTAAGCCGACAAATAAACACCAAAGTTTCACCAAAGAACCTTTATACTTTTAAAAGACAACCAGGCACAATATATGGCAAATCCTTGAGCTATGCAAAAATGACACAAATATTCAAGATAAACATCCAAAAGCACAATACATTATCATTCACCAGTGTCAAAGTCAGACACAAATCAGCAACGTCAATGTTATGGCATTCAGATTCATTTTTCATGGGGAGATCATGCTCAAGTAGTGCAAATGTTATCAGTGAACCACACCATCAATCTATTGTAAACTGGCTCACTGAATGGCAATGAGCAGTTGCTGTTGCCCAAAGAGGCAGTCTGTGATTTCTCCTTGGCTTCACTCCTTACCTAGACTTGAAAACATATGTCAATCAGTGCTTTGGAGTGCTGAAAAGAGCCCAAAAACTAAAAGCTACCACTTTGCGTCATCAGAGTAGACATTGCACACTGCATCAAGCTCATTAGCTGGTGGGAATGCCTAATACAAAAACAAAACAGAGTTAAAGAACTCTATATCAAGGCATTGGCACAAATTTTGCAATCTGATTCACTGGAAGATGCCAGGAAGTTCATTAATTCAGTTGCAGTTTTTGCTTTCAGAAGGGAATGTTGACAAAGGTAAAACCTGTTGTCTTGAAAAAATGCAAAGCGAATGAAGAGATGAATTGCAGAGAGGGTCTGGCCGTGTGTCACTAAAGATGGTGATAGAGTTGACTGGAATCGAGGTGACACTCCACACAGATCTGAAAACATGGGTCACAGAAATCTGTGAAGAAAGTCAGATGATTGCAGCCCATCGTGGTGACAGAGACAATCTACACTTCCTTCCCGAGCTTGTCTCAAATGTCATAAGAATGACATAATACCTGCCTTTGTGGACAGCTGTGATGGTTCCACACTTCAAAAGTATACACAACATAGCAAGCACTGCAAATGTTGAGACTGAATGTTGAGTCGCTCTGGATAAGAGCGTCTGCCAAATGCCGTAAATGTAAATGTAAATGTAAATGAATTTAAAGACATAAAACATGGTTGCTTCAAACATAAAATCGTTATGTTTACAAAGAAGGCATAAAATTTTGGGTTAATTAATTTCTTGGACTGGTCTCTGCAGAAATGAGTTAATGATCAATAACAGAATTGTGCAAAAAAAAAAAAAGTTTCATTTCTACTGACGTTATGCCTGTTCAAACATTTCATTGATTTTTTTCAAGAGCAATTATTCTTTTTAGTAATTCTTCTGTTATTTGTGCATAGATCTCTTCATTGTTACATGTCACTAAAAGTCAAGAGAATTATTTTTTCTAGTTGATTTGTTCTTTTATTGACATTATACCAGTTTAAAAATTTCCATGGTTCTTTGAAACTTAATTTGTACATTCTCTACAGTAATTGTTCTTTTATTTGTACATTTTTCATCTGTGCATTGAAATGATACACAAGCTTTGAGAAATTTCTGTTCTTTGTTCCATGCTTAAAAGCTGCATGCTGTATTCTGCTTGTTTCAATCTTTAATACTGTCAATATGGTAAATGTGTTGGAATTTACATATACATAACCAAGCAATATTATTTGACATTAACAATATTTCAGATGGTTACCCTGCTGAGAAAAAAACAGCTTTTTTAAACAAAGGTGGTTTGTTGGTCTTAAAGAAATAGCTCAAACAAACAATGAAAACTGTCATTATATACTTGTCCTCATGTAAACCTAAAATCCCTAAGCTTTTTTTCGTTCTCAGGAACACAAAATAAGATATATTGAAGAATATTTTTTCCCATATAATGAAAAATGTTATGGAAAATATGGAAAAGGTTTTTCCCCACATAATGAAAGTCAGTGGTGACCAAAACAAAGACCGATTTTCAACCCCTATAACTTCAACTGTATGGACAAATATTCTACAAAATATCTTCTTTTATGTTCCTGGGAACAAAGAAACTCTAAGATTTTAACGGACATGTTGGCAGTATATGATGACAGAATTTTCTTTGTTGGGTGAACTATTCTTTTACCTGGTCTGCCAATATGATCTATGGCTGGGTTTAGAAGGGTTTTTGTTCACTTTTCAAATAGCTAAACTGGGGAGACCAGGTTAAACAACCTAAGAACAACAAAATAGCGCACTAATTAGTGAAGCTGGCAGGTAACTAAAACAACTTAGTTCAAGTTAGTTCAAGTAACTAAAACAACTTAGTTCAAGTTCAAGTGGACTTTGTCATTCCAGCCATATTCAAGTACATAGTGAAACGAAACAACGTTTCTCCAGGACAAAGGTGCTACATAAGACGACACAGAACAACACAGAACTACAGGGACTACATAATTTATACATAAAGTGCAAAAGTGCAAACATGTGCGGACACCACAAGACAGTACAATGACTACAGCGCCGATCAGTACGCAGTTCTGTTTAAAAGTGACCTAGTGACAATATTGCACATATTACAAGAGTACGATATAAGTAGCTGAAATAGTGTAAACACAAGAGTAGCAGCCTTATTGCTTTAAAAATATTTTAAACAAATTGAAACACACCGCACCTTTCCATACTTCACTGGTTATGCAACTTCCTCAGAGAAAGATAAAATGCTGTAACTGTATTTTATCTAATATACTGCAGAATTGTTTATGCTCCGATTATTTCATCATCCTCAATACACAAAATACACACTTTAATCATGTTCCATATTATTCAAGCAAATATTTGTTATAATGCAGTAACCTAACCTATTCCCTGAGGCATAGTCACTTAAAATCCAAAAAACATAATGATAACAAAGTAGATTAAATAGGCCACGAACATGAGCACAAACAAACAAAGAGCATGTTCCGACATACTAAGAAAGGTTGCAAACACAGTGATACACACGATGTGAATTTTCAAACAAATAATAATTTGTTGTTTACGCGAGCACAGAGAGAGAGAGAGAGAGAGAGAGAGAGAGAGAGAGAGAGAGAGAGATTTTTGGACGAGATGGATGGAGAACGGCTTGCGTGAAGTCACCGCTCCGCCAGAGATTTTGTAATGTCTAAGGATGGGAATAAGTTATGATTTTCTTTCTACGGCACAAAACAGCACAAATCGAGCAAAAACGAACGGCATCAGTTTGAAGCTATCTGGACGGCATGGCGTGTCACGTACAATTTCACTGCCACGAATCCCATGTGTTAGTTCTAAGGCAGGGAAATAGATCCAAAGGCACAATCTGGCACAACTTCACCTTTTCGGGAAGATTTAGTTTACATGGGGTGGAAAGTGAGGCAGCTGTTCTTAAAAAGATGTTTTTGTTATCTAAGAATGTATTATTCTTGATGTTATTTATTATTAGTAGTATTATTATTGAAGATGTTATTTAAGAATGGATCAAATCGAGCACAAACGATCGGCACCGGTTTGAAAAGATTTAGATGGCATTAGGGGAGAGTGATTTCACCGCTACCAAAAACATTCTTGCTATATCTAAGGAAGGGAAATAGTTACAGTGATTGATTTAATGGCACAAACCGAGCACAGTTGAACGGTACCCATTTGGCGCGATTTGAGCGACACTGGTTGGAGAGTGACGTCAAAAAAATTATGTTTACTATTTCAAACACCAAACTAGCACAACTTTTATTTTTGCAGCACCAGTCAGCACAAACTTAGCACAAACAAATGGAATACTTTTGGTGGTTAATTTTATCAGGTGCCAACTTCAGGGAGATTAAAAGTACATGGTTAATACGAAAAATGACAATAAATAAGTAAAATGTATCACTTGATATAGAGTACTAAGAAGTGAAAACAGGGAAAAATAATGTTTAGAAAGTCATAATTCATGAAATATGCAATTTCACAATGTTTTATCAACAAACCTCTATGTGGTAACAAAGAGGTTGAAAACTCAGTCAAAGCGGTGAACGTTTTGTTCTTTAGACAGTTTCAGTACTTTTCATTGATATTTTCACGTTTATGATGAAAACTGATACGAAATAAGATTGTTCATGTTAAAATGCTCATAAAGTGCAATAATGGATAAATAATGTTTAGTCATTATTCATGAAATGTGCACTAACAGAAAGCATTCATGACATTCCTCAAAGTGCACTGTAATCTTACCTAATCTAGCTTTAATAATACTGTAGTGGGACAGATGCTTATAAAAGCAATAAGCAATATAAAAGTAAAGTAAAAGCAAGTCAGAGAGTTGAGAAAAAAAATAGTTCAGTCAGATTCGTTTACGAATTAAGAATCAAGAATCATTTTGTGAACTGAACCCACCAATTCATTAAAAAGATGAAAAAGATGCAGTGTAAGTGAATGGTGACTGAGTCTGTCATTCCGTAAAAAAATTGCCTAGCATCTCCTAGTATTCCATGGAAGAAAGTTACATGATTGTAACTTTCCTTTATGGAACACAAACTGCTTGTAAGTGTAAATAATACCTGTGACTATTATGTCATATTGTGCGCAAAGGAGGCATAAAATTTTTGGTTAATGAATTTCTTGGACTGGTCTCTGCAGAAATGGGATAATAATTAACAACAGAATTGTCCTTAAACATCTACTGGTGTTATGCCCATTTAAACAGTTCCATGATTTTTTTGAATAGCAGTTCTTTTTTTTTTTTTTTTTTTTTTTACTATTTTTTCTGTTATTTGAACCATGAGTTTTTAATTGATTTGTTCTTTTATTGACCTTATACCAGTTTAAACATTTCCATGGTTCTTTGAAAATTAATTTGTACATTTTCCACAGTAATCGTTCTTTTCTTTTTCATCTTTGCATTTGAAATGATTCACAAGCTTTGAGAGATGACACATGGTTACCCTGCTTAGAAAAAAAGAGTTTTTTTTAACCAGCTTAAGGTGGTTTGATGGTCTAAAAGAAATAGTTCACCCAACAATGAAAATTCTGTCATCATATACTCGCCCTCATGTCATCCTAACGTCGCTATGCTTTTTTTATTCCCAGGAACACAACATAAGATATATTGAAGATTTTTCCCCCATATAATAAAAATATTATGGAAAATATTTAAAATATTTTTCCCAAATAATGAAAGTCAGTGGTGACCAAAACAGAGCTTGATTTTGGACCCCTTTAACTTCAATTATATGGACAAATGTTCTTATTTTGTGTTCCTGGGAACAAAGAAAGTCAGAGATTTTAGGGGGCATGGCAGAATGATGGCAGAATTTTCATTGTTGGTTGAACTATTCCTTTAACTGGTCTGCCAACATTCCTTCAAACCCTTTAGAGGGGTTTTGTAGGTTAAACAACCTACGAGCTCACGATTTAGTGAAGCTAAAGCTCAGTTAACTAAAACAAGTTCTTACTGCTTTGTTATTGCTTTAAAAAGATTTTAAACAAAATGAAACACTGCTTATGCAGCTACCTCAGAGAAAGATAAAATGCTGCAACTGCCTTAATATCTTGCAGAATTGTTTATGCTCCGATTATTTCACCATCTGCAATGTACGTAAAGCAATGCACACTTTAATCATGTTACGTACTAGTACTCAAGCAAACGTTTGTTATAATGCGTTATAAACCTAACCTATTCCCCGAGGCAAGGTCAGGCTACTACTTGAATAAAATCCAAAAAATATAATGATAACAAAGGAGATTAAACACTTGCTTCAGCGACGAACAAGAACACAAGCAAACAAAGAACATGTCCCGAATTTTTTAATGGACGAGTAAGTTTTTCAATTTTTTAATAGGAATAAGTTATGATGTTTCTTTCTACGGCACAAAACAGCACAAATTGAGCAAAAACGAACGGCACCGGTTTGAAGCTATTTGGACGGTATGGGGTGGAAATTGAGGTCACTACCCCAATCCCATGTGTTAGTTCTAAGGAAGGGAAATAGATACAATGTTCATTGCAACGGCACAAACCGGCACAAATCGAGCACAAACGAACGGCACGACTGGAACAATTTAGTCCACACGGGTTGGAAAGTGACGTAGCTGCTCTTAAAAAGGTGTTATATATGTTATATTGAAGTTATATTTAAGAATGGATCATAGAATGGATCATTTGGACGGCATTGGGAGGAAATTGAGGTCACTACCCCAATTCCATGTGTTAGTTCTAAGGAAGGGAAATAAATACAATGTTCATTGCAACGGCACAAACCGGCACAAATCGAGCACAAACGAACGGCTTTGTGAGATTTAAACAAAATGAGGTGGAGAGTGACGTCACCGCTCCCGAAAACATTCTTGTTATATCTTTCAAGTCAAGTCAGGTCAACTGGCTTTTATTGTCATTTTTTTTGTATTTTTTGTATTTTTTATTTTTTTACAGCTAGTTAGTACCCAGTGAAACGAAACAACGTTCCTCCAGGACTAAGGTGCTACATAAAACAAGCACAGAGCTACAGGAGACTAAATATATTTACATGAAGTGCACAGTGCAAATGTGCAGACAGTACAAAACTAGCAAAACAAGACGAATGGGCACAGTAAGTTTCAGTGCAGCGCCGACCAGTACACGGTTCTAGTATAAAGTGAATCAGATGACACTAGCGCAAAAGAGTAAATATGCGGACCTATGATAAGTTGCTGTAAATGTAAACATAAGGAGTAGCAGAGTAGAGAGTATAAAGGTTATATACAGTATATAATAAATATTTGTAGCAGCAGAAATTGAATACGGAGATGTGCAAAAATTGCAAGGAGGATGTGTGTGTGTGTGTGTGTGTGTGTGTGTGTGTGTGTGTGTGTGTGTGTGTTTCATTCGAGTTTCTGAGTGTTGAGGAGGCTGATGGCTTGGGGGAAGAAACTGTTGCAGTCTGGGGCCCGAATTCTTCGGTACCGTTTGCCAGAAGGCTGGAGGGTGAAGAGTGTGTGTGAGGGGTGCGTGGGTCACCCAAAATCCTGGTGGCTTTGCGGATGCAGCGTGTGGTGTAGGTGTCTGTGATGGAGGGAAGAGAGATCCCGATGTTCTTCTCAGCTGTCCTCACTATCCGCTGCAGGGTCTTGCGATCGGAGACGGTGCAATTCCCAAACCAGGCAGTGATGCAGCTGCTTAGCATGCTCTCGAAAATCCCTCTAAGAAAGGGAAATAGTTTCAGTGTTTGTTTTAATGGCACAGATTAAAGCTCCGGCTCCGTTTGACCGACACGAAGTGTGCAGAGTGACCTCACCCAGCCAAAAAAATAATGTTTAATATTTCAAACACCAAAAAGGTTCATTTTTGCAGCAGATATCAGCACAAATGAATTTCATACTTTGGTTATTAATTATAAATTAATTTTTTGGGTGCCAACTTCACGGAGATGCATATATTCATGTGAATGAAGTACTTTTCACTGGCATTTTTGACATGCTTATGATGAAAAATGATACGGAATATGATTGCATAATTTAATAAATGGCTAAAAAGTAAAAATCGTCATTATTTATCAAATATGCGCTTTTCTTAACTCTGTAGGATTTAAACATTTAAGTTAGTTAAACGTGTGCACATCAGGCGCTGAAAGCGCTATTTAAACAGTTTCAAGGAGCTACAAGCTTGGGAAAGTGTTTTTTTCTAACAAACTTACATATGCATGTGCACTTTTTACTGACATTTTTTCACATGTTTATAAACAAACAATATACGAAATATGCTTGTTTACTCTGTTGCTGTTCCTCTTTCGGCTGCTCCCGTTAGGGGTCACCACAGCGGGTCATAGGTCCGCATATTTGATTTGGCACAAATTTTACGCCGGATGCCTTTCCTGACGCAACCGTCCCCAGTTTTATCCGGGCTTGGGACAGGCCATGAGAGTGCACTGTTGCATGCGGCTCCCTGGCTGGGAATCGAGTCCGGGCCGCAGTGGTGAGAGCACTGAGGCCTAACCACTAGTCCTACAGAGACCCCATATGATAACAAACGCACGTATGCAGTTGCGTGAAGTATTTTTCAATGACATTTTTCACATGTTTACACAAAATAATATCAATTATGAATGTTTTTAATAAAATATTTTAATTTATATAAATTTATTATAAAGTCAAAATCATGAAAAATAAAGTTTAGAAAGTCATTATTCACCTAATTTGCACTAATGCACTGTATTCTTAACAAATCTGTACGTGCTTTTAGAAATGTGCTCTTCGTGGGCTGAAAACGCTATTCGGGGAGTTTCAAGGCACCAGAGGCTTGGGAAAGTGGTTTTTCTAACAACCTGAGTAAATTACTTTTCAATGACATTTTTCACATGTTTATGGTGAAAAATTATACGAAATATGATTATTTACATTCTTTTCAATTTTTTCACATATTTCGGATAAGAAATGACAGGAGATATGATTGATTACATTAAAATGTATAATTGTATTTTTTTAAAAAAGAAAAAAAAAAGTTAAAATGTCCAAATGGTGAAAAATAGTCTTTTGAAAGTAATTATTCAGCAAATAGCACTAACACACTGTTTGTTAAAATCTCCATTTGCTAACATAATTGTGTGCTTTAGAGAGTTTCAAGGCTCCCGCAGCTTGAGAAAGTGGACTTTCTAACAAAAGTACTTTTCAATTTCATTTTTATATGTTTATAATGAAAAAGTATATTAAATGTGATTGTTTATATTAAAATGCATGATTTGATTATAAAATGTTTAAAAATAATGTTTGCAAAAGTCATTATTCACCAAATATTCCTAAACAAACCTATCCGTTAACGCAGTTGTGCGCTTCAGGGTCTGAAAACGCTAAAAAGAGTTAATATGCCTCTGAAAAGTCCTTACTAAAAGTACTTAATGCGTGTCTTCATCCATCTCAAATTGGAGATAATCTAAATCTGAATTGAGTTTAAACTCTTTTATTCCACTCGCTGTGAATAAAGAGTTGGCATCCAAACATATTGTTACTGCTTTTGTTTCAAAATCAACTCCAGCAGTGCTGTTAGTTCCTTTCTTACTCCTTGAGTGTTAATGAGCCTCTTCTCTTCCTCCACAACGCGGCGCCATATCGAATTTGGAGGCCAAGATCAAGCCATTCTTTTCTCACAGTGAACGTTAAGTAAAGCTTGATTAATTACATTTTCAATCGATCAGTAACACTTGTAAGTTGTAGTATTATTTTTTAATTTGTAATTAATATTGAGTTTACATTATAAAAGTAGTTTATAATTACATAATTGATCATTATAATTGAATGCGGTAGCCGAGACCATATGCATTAGGCAGTTACATTTCAGCGATATCTAAGGTTTTGTTTGCAAACGAGTAATTTTATATTAGAATTCAACAAGTGCGCTTTGACTACGATAGTAGAGGCAGTGACCAGAAGCTAGCTGCTTGTTTTTTTCCCCTCTCAACTAATCCATAAGATGATTTGACGTTGGCTTCATTTTTATTAAGGTCTGTTTTCATTTTGTATTTTGCTTTATAAAAAGTTACTAAATAACGCATTTGAAATGTAATGCACTCAGGAAATGCTGCCTAAAGTTTTGAGTTTGGAGGAGAGCAGAAGTATGTAAAAAGTCCACAGACTGAAGAAAACTTTCATTACGACAGATTTCGTCAAGAAAGTTGGTATTTAGTTTATTATTTGGTCTCTGCTTTAAGCTTTAATCATTTCAAAAACAGTGCATTTAAACTTTTTTATTTACTAATTTAGTGATTATCATCTTTCATCCATTTTATGACTTTTGTTCAGCATTCCACTGGCTTTAGTTTAATCAAATTCATAAGATTTTCGAGTTATCCTGGAATCAAAAAGGAAAAGGAGTCCAAAAGGGTTTATGAATAGAGGATAAAGCAAGACAGAAAAAACTTTGCGTAAATATATTGACATTCTTAATGAACTAATATTAAAGTTAAATATTCTAAATATTTATCTTTTTTTTCCAAATCACCTTGGATGGTTTTAGCAGTTGTGTACTCTCTCTTTGGGAGCATCAAAGAAACGATTTCTTGTTCAATGCCATTATGTCATACTACAAACTACGATGTTACGAACTAGTCATGGATTGTGAATCGTGACTCTTTTTCCATAACAAACGCACATATGCACTTGAGTGAAGGACTTTTCAATCATATTTTTCAGATGTTCATGATGAGAAATGAATTAAATATGAATGTTTATATTAAAATGGATCATTTGATTAAAAAGTATCATAAAGTCAAACTTGTGAAAAATAATCTTTAGAAAGTAATTTTCAACAAATGTTATCTAACACACTGTTTTCTTATCAGTCCTCTATGTGCTAACATAAGTGTACGCTTCGTGGGCTGAAAACGCTATTTAGAGAGTTTCAAGGGCAATATTCAGCAAACAAACAGCAAGAAAGTCATGCTCCACATGAGCTCTTCAAATTTTGCAGTTTTTTCACCTCTGGAGTAAACCAAACCTAAAGAAACCTTTATCAAACTGAAGATAAAAGCAAGAGGAATATTAAGATAACCGTGATAACTGTGAGCTGATTCATTTTTCTTTAATTTCTTCTGCATTCTTCAACAATACAACTAAGTATCACAGAGCAGTTTGGAGGACAGACGGGCAAATCAGAAGTTACTGGAATTAATTCACATCCAAATTACAGGCAAGACTGGGTTACCATATACACTGATTATTAAACAAAAAAATGATTACAAAATTAGTGGAACAGAAATAAGGAAGGTTATTTGCTGGCTAAGTAACTTATAGTTAAACTAGCAGCAGTCTGGGAGTGACAGTTAAAAAGTGACAGTTAGAAAAACAAATCAAAACAAAACAAAACAAACCAAAGAAAACAATGAAAGCTACAGAAGGAAAGCCCCTCCCCCACTCAATCACATATCCACAAACTATTAAGATTGCAAAGGACAAGAAAGCCTATAAATACAGCCTGCTGAAGACAAATCCAGAGACTTTAATGGCAGACTCTTCACAGCAAGGGGACAGGTATATCACCACAAATCTGCTCCTCTACACAGAAGACTGTAATGCTTGGCACATGGCTATCTGTAAATATGACAAAAAATTGATAACTTGTATGTTCCACATTGTGAGAGTTAATGATTCTATTCTATATATATATGGGTTTGTATTAATCTAGAGGAGAGTTAAGATTGTTAAATTTGTTAAACGTCTTGACCAAATAGAATCATTAACTCTCACAATGTGGAACATACAAGTTATCAATTTATACAGTTTTGGATATAAACTTGTGGAGATCTAAATGCTAGCACAGGACCCCTACCTGACTACACCATAGATAATGGTCATCCTTGTATAGAGCTTTCCATAAAATATTGCAAACTTCCCAAGGAATAACTCTGATGACCAAGTGAATGAAAATGAGAAGCTTTTGACTGAGCTCTGTCTGAGCCTTGTCAATGGTAGAGTGAGAGGAAGGTATAACTATAGTTCATTTCATGGTTGCTCAGAAGTTGATTACATGATCACAGACCTAGAACCATTTTCTTTCAAAGCATTCACAGTCAAACCACTAAGACCCCTATCAGATCACATCCAAATTACTGTGTATTTCAAAAGGGCACAAAATATTTACAGCCCAGTAAGCTTTATAACATTGGAGAAAATTACAGATGGGCTCAAAACAGCACAGAAAAATATGGGGCAGCAATTGACCACCCAAAAGTATGTTCACTTGTAGCCAACTACTATGTAGCTTTTATCCTCGTGAGAAGGATGGCGTAAATCTTGCTGTGGAGAACATAAATTACATATTCACTTATTTGGCAATATTGTCTAACCTCAAAACCTCTAAGAAAATTCATAAGGCCAAACAAGAGAATGAAAATGGATTGATTTATATTGTAAAACTATAAGGAAAAAATTAAGCCAATTATCAAATAAAAAACACAGACTACCAAACAATGCAGATTTGCACCATCAAGATTGTGAAGAAATTAAAAAGTACAAAAATAGACTCAGACAAAAGAGAGAACAGTGCATCCAAAATCAGCCAAAACTATTGAAGAATTTGTAAATTCTAACAATTTCTGGTGCAACTGGTATTTTCTAAATTAAAAAAAAAAAAAACATGAACAAACTACCATACAAAATGGAGACACCTGGAAAAAATCACTTTGAACAACTTTACAGCAAACAAAAAAATTAACCCAGAACAAACCCAAATATATGAAAAAATGATCAATATGAAAAATACACTTGGTAAATACCAAAACCCATTAGACAGAGAAAGAACTGATTGATAAAATATAAGCCCTGCATACTAAAAAAGCAAGTGGACCAGAGGGCATCCTCAATGAAATGCTCAAGAATACAGATCACAAATTAAGAATGGCCTTAGTAAAACTGTTCATCTTCGTTCTGAGTGTTGGTTATTTCCCTGACACCTGGAATAAAGGACTCATAATGCTCATATTAAAAAGTGGAGACAAATTAGATCAAAGCAAGTACAGAAGCATCTTTGTAAGTACTAATCTGAGGAAAGTTGTTTTGCAGCATAATCAAAACAAGACTCATACACTTCCTTACCGAGCACTATGTCTTAAGCAAAAGTCAGATTGGATTCTTACAAAATTACATTTCATTGCATTTGATTCAATTTGGCACCAGTGTCTTACTGTCTCAACTTATAAAAATTAGAATAGGGGGCAAAACATACAACATCATAAAAACAATAAACATGCAATCAAAATTGGAAATAAACAAACTGAATTCTTCACTCGAGGGCGGGTGTAAGGCAGGGCTGCCCACTATCACCAACTCTCTTCCATATATACATTAATGAATTGGCATATCTACTAGAACAATCAGCAGCACCTAGCCTCACACAATATGAGTCCACAACAAAGTTCCTCCTCTATGCCGATGATCTGGTCCTGCTGGCTCCAACAGAAGACGGTCTACAGCAGGACCTACACATCCTGCACACATTCTGTCAGACCTGGGCCCTGGCTATAAACCCAACTGAAACAAAAGTTCTAATATTTCCAAAAAGACCTAGATGTCAGGGAAAGAGATATAATTTCACCAGTTGAAGTCCTACATGCAGAGTTCTGTAAAAGCATCTTCAAGGTACAGCGGAACAAACCTGACAATGCATGCAGGGCAGAATTAGGCTAATACCCTCTGAGAAAAGAGCCATCAAATTTTGGAAAATATCTAAAACTGAGAGACGCCAACTCATCATTTTAAAGCCCTGAAGAACCATGAAATGAGCACTGAAAGAAGCCCCATCGCTCAGCTGGTATTGAGGCTCCTAAGTAAACTAATCTAATCCGACTAACACAACTAACAATAATCAGCCCAACCCAATGATTAAAGTAAACTATTATTATGTGGGTATAAAATCTGCAGAATACAGCAGAATACCTGAGCATATTCAGAGTCAAGAAGATGGCATTGTACATCAGCATGGTACATCAAAGACTGCCACAAAAAGAGGACATGAGCTCACACACAAACACAAGCACACCACTCATAGGCCATAGAATGTATGATCCTCTTTCTTTCTTTCATTCATTCAATCATTATTTATTTATTTATTTATTTATTTATTTATTTATTTTTATTTTTTATTTTTTTTTTTTATTATTTCTTCTCTTTATGTCCATTTGTTCTCTGTTCAGCTTTTATTCTTTACCTGCATAAATGCTCTGGCAAAATATTGTACAATAATGTCATGCCAATAAAGTTCAATTAATATTAAAAAGGAATGTGTTTAATCAAAGGTATTAGTTGATTTAAAAATGTTACAGAGTCAAAATCCTTTAAAAATAAAGTTTAGAAAGACATTATTCAGTGCACTAAAGCACTGTATTCTTAACCAATCTGTACGTGCTTTTAGAAGTGTGCTCTTCGTGGGCTGAAAACGCTGTTCCAAGAGTTTCAAGGAGCCACGAGCTTGGGAAAGTGGTTTTCAAACAAACGCATGTATGCACCTGAGTAAATAACTTTGCAATGACATTTTTCACATGTTTATGAAGAATAATGACTTTAAGTAAGAATAGATTTAGTATAATTCTATACTTGATATTAAAAACAAATGTTTTTAATAAAAGGTATTAGTTGCTTTAAAAATGTTACAGAGTCAAAATCCTTTAAAAAATAAAGTTTAGAAAGTCATTATTCACCTATCTTGCACTAAAGCACTGTATTCTTAACCAATCTGTACGTTCTTTTAGAAGTGTGCTCCTCTGGGGCTGAAAACGCTATTCCGAGAGTTTCAAGGAGCCAGGAGCTTGAGAAAGTGGTTTTCAAACAAACGCATGTATTCACCTGAGAAAATAACTTTGTAATGATATTTTTCACATGTTTATGAAGAATAATGACTTTAAGTAATGATAGATTTAGTATAATTCTATACTTGATATTAAAAACGAATGTTTTTAATAAAAGATATTAGTTGCTTTAAAAATGTTAGAGTCAAAATCCTTTAAAAATAAAGTTTAGAAAGTCATTATTCACCTATCTTGCACTAAAGCACTGTATTCTTAACCAATCTGTACGTGCTTTTAGAAGTGTGTTTTTCGTGGGCTGAAAACGGTATTCCGAGAGTTTCAAGGAGCCAGAAGCTTGAGAAAGTGGTTGTCGAACAAACTCATGTATGCACCTGAGTAAATTACTTTAAAATGACATTTTTCACATGTTTCTGAAGAATAATGACTTTAAGTGAGAATAGATTTAGTAAAATGCTATAACTGATATTAAAAACAAATGTTTTAACAAAAGGTATTAGTTGCTTTAAAAATGTTACAGAGTCAAAATCCTTTAAAAATAAAGTTTAGAAAGTCATTATTCACCTATCTTGCACTAAAGCACCGTATTCTTAACCAATCTGTACGTTCTTTTAGAAGTGTGCTCCTCTGGGGCTGAAAACGCTATTCCGAGAGTTTCAAGGAGCCAGGAGCTTGAGAAAGTGGTTTTCAAACAAACGCATGTATTCACCTGAG
>CM074924.1:23953919-23967422 GCA_037576815.1 Pangasius larnaudii | reverse complement strand
ATCACTGTTCCTGCAGCCTGATCCTTTGACAGTACTGCTTCTACCCATCTGCTAAATCTGTCTATTATCACCAACAGTTACCTTTTTCCAACTACACTTTTCGCCATGTCCACATAATCTATTACCAGATGCTTGAATGGTCTTTCTGGTACTGGTATGTGCCCTATTGGTGCCTATATATTCCTTTCCTAACATTGTTTTGTGTGCAAACTTCACAATCAAGAATAAAATGGTGGTTGGGATGTGTTTATCACCCTCAGTCACAACGAATGGTGGAAAGGGTGAAAGGTACTTCAATCCATGCCTGTGCCCTATCTGAGGGGTCCTTATCATGGACCACCTCTGGAGCAATTGCAATTGGAGCTGAGAGCTAACATGAGACAACTAACTGCAATACATGAAGCTATCTGTTCACAGAAACAAAACAGAGGACCAAGAGAAGAGGCAGAGGTGCTGTGTCCAGTAGTTCCTGGAGATCAGGTGTATCTGACAGTACTCAGACAAAAGTGGAAGGAACCCAGCAGGGACGGTCCGTACACAGTGGTAAGAGCATCTGATGATCAGAGACCTTTAGCATGGAAAGAATTATTATAGCACTAAATGTATACGCTTTTCATCAATACCTAATGGGGGTGTTCGGTGCAAAATATCTAACATAAAAAGTTCCATAGCCTCTGACAGACCCCCTCAACTTGTTTCCCCTTCTTCACCCCCTAAAAGTGAAGGCTATGATTCTTTTATATCTGATCCCATTTGTAAATGTCCCACTCTTAGCCGTTCTATCTGGTTTGATTGTTTTAAATGACTGACGAGGGACTACAATTGTGTTGTAATTTGTTACCATTTATTTCAATAAAATAACTTTGCATCAACAATTATCTTGTGAAGAATTGTAATTTAATACACTACACATGCAACTGAAACATATCTAGGGAGATAACACATTGTACACAAATAAATGATTGCTTTTTATTTACACTAGGGTACATTTTTGTAACAAAAGACACAACCACATTATCATTTCTAGATAAATCTTTGCTATATGTAGACATAACGTGGTTAAATGCAAAACCTTTACCTCTGTGTCACAGAAAAATACAGTCAAAAAAACTCTCCAGAGGTTTCATCATTAAGGCATAAAGCTATCCAGTGCTTGCTTGGCACGTATCTTGGATGTGACAATGAACAAAGCAGGAAACTGTCTCACTGAATTCGTAGGTAGCTCGTCACAGGCCATCACACCATTTTTTTTTTTTAATTTTCTATTTCAGGACAACTTCTCATAACCACCATTAGATCTCTGGTATCCAAGTGTTACTGGTAATCAGTGAGCACATTTAGTCGATTGTTCATTTCTAGAATACTGTTGAAACTGGCATACACAATTAGACTCACTGCTCTCGAATGTTCTTGTTGAAATCTGAGAGCCAAACGCACATTCCCAACCTTATTAATAAACAGGCTCCCTGTAGCTAGCCTGTAGGTCATCATGCAGACTCTTTTGACAGGGTACTTAGCTGTGGCAGTAAGGAATGCTTGCACATGATGGAGAGTTACTTTCTTCACAACATTTTCAGAACAAATTGTGCATTTCCTTCCTTCATTAAACAAAAGTCTTCTTTACTGTGAACCAATTTAATCCTCAAATCGATTTATCGATCATTCAGTAAAAGTTTATCCTGGCAAAATATATCTGAGTGAATGTGGATAATCAAGTCAAAGGTTTTGCTTTCAACACTGGATCTGGCCATTTGTTTAAGACCTTTGTTTTGATCTTCTGGATCGGTGGCATCCATATGCCCTGCTGTGTCTTTGTAGAATAGCACAGTACAAAATTGTGTTTCCAGTATCCCTTTTCTATAGTTGAGACGACATTCCAAGGTAGCTCAGTATGGGTATGTACTTCTAAATTGAGAAATAAGATGATCCCCAAGCATGACATCCACTTGGGAAAAAGTGATGCTATAGGATAGTTATTGACTCACATCTCTGATTCATTAGCAATGTTAGAACGATCAGGGTTCATGATTTTACATGCTAAATGTAAAAAAGGTGTTGCTCAAGTTGAGGTACTCCTCGCTGCTTGTTGTTTCTGCACCAGTCCAGCAGCTGCATCACTGTCGTGTCATCTGTAAACTTCACGATGTGATTCGTGGCAGACCTGGGGACACAGTCGTGTGTCATCAGGGTGAACAGCAGCGGGCTCAGGACACAGCCCTGAGGGGAGCCGGTGCTGAGTGTGATGACACTGGAGGTGTTCTGTCCTACCTGCACTGACTGGGGTCTGTCAGTGAGGAAGTCCAGCAGCCAATTTTGCAGGGGCGTGTTGATGTCCAGGTGTCCCAATTTGCCTACAAGATGCTGTGGGATAATTGTGTTGAACGCTGAACTGAAGTCCAGGAATAACATCCGCACATGGGTGTTCTTCTCCTCCAGGTGAGCGAGGCTCAGATGGAGAGAGGAGGAGATGGCATCCTTGATGGAGCGGTTCGACAGGTAGGCAAATTGGAAGGGGTCGAGTATGGAGGGGAGTTTGGAGATGATGTGTCTCTTTACCAGCCTCTCGAAGCACTTCATCATGATAGGAGTGAGTGCAACGGGCCGGTAGTCATTAAGAGAATGATGGTGGTTTTCTTTGGAACTGTTCTTTTACTAGTCTTTGTCTTTATTTGTCTTTGTCAATTAAAAAAATTTAACAATTTAACCAATTTATCCCTGTCTGTTCACAAATAAAATAAAGAAATTGCAATATGATGTTATATAATGTTTTTTTTTTATTATATTTTAATGAATGTTGCAACTGTCCCTGTCCCCTGTAATGGGGTCAGCTGCAACATGTGACTTTGTCTGTTCAAGTTTAAATTGTATGTATGTCATCATACGGACGTATGTTACAGCAATGTGGATGGGTATCTGACAGCTATGGGTTTAATGTATTACAATTTTGCCTTTCCACTAAAACAGTCTTTGAGAAACTGAAGGAAATACAAAAAGCGTTGCAACCGTCCCCGCTCTCCCCTAATGTTTGAAGTCATTTTTCATCATATCCATGTTAAAAACAGCATTGCGCACACCTTCTTGTACGCGTTTGCAGACTTCTGTGTATTCATCTTAAAAACGTAATAGAACAGCAACGCACACTTCTTTGTATATGATTACTTGAAAAATGTGTTTCTAAAGCTTTTTCCGCTTTGAAACTCTCTGTAAAACGTTTTTAGCGCCTAAAGTATACAGATGTATAGCGTTTTTAGCGCTAAACTACTCACAGTTATGTTCACCTTGCGATTTGTAGAAAAAACACAACATTTCAAAAGATGCTTTTTTCATTTCTTGACTTTTTATCACTTTATAATTAAGCATCTATTTTAATATAAACAATCATTTTGGAAGACATGTTTCATCACAGTCATTTAAAAAAAAGTATTAGAATAGCAACGCACACTTCTTTGTATGTGTTTGCTTGTAAAATGTATTGCTAAAGCGCCTAGCGCATTCAAACTCTCTGTTAAGCCTTTTTGGCGCCTAAAGTATTCAGAGGTATGTTTAAAAGACGATTTATGCATTTCTTGATTATTTGTAACTCGGTTATCAACACATAATTTATAATCATGTTTGAAGTCATTTTTCATTATATTCGCCTTCAAAAGAATCACTTCTGTGTATGGGTTTGTATGTGTTATGAAACTCTCTGTAAAGCGTTTTTAGAGCCTTAATATACAGAAGTATGTTTAAAGGACGATTTATGCATTTCTTGACTAGGTGTGACACGGTCGTCAACATGTGATTTATAATATAAACATACATGCTTGAAGTCATTTTTCATCATATTCATCTTTAAGAAGTAATCGAACAGCAACGCACACTTCATTGTATGGATTTCCTTGTAAAATGTATGTCTAAAGCTCCTAACGCATTGAAACTCTCTGTAAAGCGTTTTTAGCGCCTAAACTACTCACAGTTATGTTCACTTCTTGATTTGTTGAAAAAAAAAACTATTGTGCTAGAGTATATTTGACGAATATTTAATTCTTTTAATTCATTTCTCATCATGAACATCTGAAAAATGTAATTGAAAAGTCCTTCGCTCAAGTGCATATGTGCGTTTGTTATGGAAACAGAGTCACGATTCACAGTCCATGATTAGTTCGTAACATCTTGTTTGTAGTACGACATAACGGCATGGAACAAGAAATAATTTCTTTGATGCTCGCAATGAAAGAGTACACATCTGCTTAAACCATCTGAGGTGATTTGAAAAAAAAAGATCAATATTTACCATATTTTACTTTAATATTAGTTCATTAAGAATGTCAATATATTTATGCAAAGTTTTTCTGTCTTGCTTTATTTCTATTCATAAACCCTGTTGGACTCCTTTCCTTCTTGATTCCAGGATAACTCTAAAATCTAATGAATTTGATAAAACAAAAGACAGTGGAATGCTGAACAAAATCCATCAAATGGATGAAAGATGATAATCACTAAATTAGTAAATAAAAATAGATTGTAAGTTTAAATGCACTATTTTTGAAATGATTTTTCCAGATGTCTCATCTCCAAACATCGTGGAGAAATTCTACTCAGCACTCTAATGCAAGAGAATTAATTAATAAACACTCACATATTCGTTTTTAGATTATAGATCTTGTAGATATGGAAAAACACTCACGATTCACAATGTATGATTAGTTTGTACACTTGATGGTGGAATGCTCCTTACAAAACATCACAAGCATTACAAGCAATTTCAGAGCTTGAATCCATAATCATTTCAGACAAGTGCGGGTTTTAAATAATGTTTAAGTAGAGATTTTTATGAATTCTTACCCATGTGACTCTACTATCATATCTGCCACCAGAATGTTAAGCATCAGTTTTCATTTTGCATCTGTTAGTGTTTTGGTTTTATCATACTCCAGGAAGATTCCTTCACCTTTTGGATTATCCTTCAGAACAGTATCAACCATCTGCCAGAATAGTAAATCATAATGACATGGAGCCAGAAGACATAACGTTTATAGCACACGAAGCACACACTTATGTTAGCACATAGAGGATTGATAAGAGAACAGTTTACATTGTCAGTTAACATTTGTTGAAAATTACTCTCTAAAGATTATTTTTCACAAGTTTATGATACTTTTTAATCAAATTATCCATTTTAATATAAACATTCATATTTAATTCACTTAATTCATTTCTCATCATGAACATCTGAAAAATGTAATTGAAAAGTCCTTCACTCAAGTGCATATGTGCGTTTGTTATGGAAAAAGAGTCACGATTCACAATCCATGATTAGTTCGTAACATCGTAGTTTGTAGTACGACATAATGGCATGGAACAAGAAATCATTTCTTTGATGCTCCCAAAGAAAGAGTGCACAACTGCTAAAACCATCCAAGGTGATGTGAAAAAAAAGATCAATATTTACCATATTTTACTTTAATATTAGTTCATTAAGAATGTCAATATATTTACGCAAATATTTTCTGTCTAGCTTTATTTCTATTCATAAACCCTGTTGGACTCCTTTCCTTCTTGATTCCAGGATAACTCTAAAATCTAATGAATTTGATAAAACGAAAGACAGTGGAATGCTGAACAAAAGCCATCAAATGGATGAAAGATGATAATCACTAAATTAGTAAATAAAAAACGATTGTAAGTTTAAATGCTCTGTTTTTGAAATGATTTCATAATGACCATGACATTTATATTAAAATTCAAAATCTATCAAACATCACTGTTTTCCTGAATATTGTTACTTATTACTAGCTGTCCAGTACAGACCTTGAAGGTCAGGGCACCTGAACTCATCAAAGATGTCTGTATCTATTTCTGTTCCGGACCCATCAGTTAAGGAGCTCTGACCCTCAGTCAGACGTTCAGGCTGCAGACTAAATTTTGCTGTTACTAACAGAATGGGAAAAATGCGCTATTTAGTAACTTTTTATAAAGCAAAATACGAAATGAAAACAGACCTTAATAAAAATGAAGCCAACGTCACATCTTACGCATTAGTTGAGAGGGAAAAAACGAGGGCTAGCTTCTGGTCACTGCCTCTACTGTCGTAGTCAAAGCGCACTTGTTGAATTAGAATAAAATAGTGTCAAATTACGCGTTTACAAACAAAACCTTAGATATATGTATCGCTGAAATTTAACTGCCTAATAGGTCTCGGCTACCGCATTCATAGCAAGAAACTACTTTATAATGTTAATTCAATATTAGTTACAAATTTAAAAAATAATACTACAACTTACAATTGTTATTGATTGATTGAAAATGTAATTAATCAACTTTTACTCAACGTTCACTGTGAGAAAAGAACGGCTTGATCTTGGCTTCCAAATTCGATATGGCGTGCGTTGCAGAGGAGGCGAAGGGGCTCATTAACACTCAAGGAGTAAGAAAGGAAATAACAGCACTGCTGGAGTTGATTTTGAAACAAAAGCTGTAACAGTCTGTCAGGATGCCAACTCTTCATGCAAGTGCATACATGCGTTTTTAGAAAAAAGAAAGAAACTCTCTGAAAAGCGTTTTCAGACAACGAAACGTACACTACTAAAATCACATACAGATTTTTTAAGGAAACAAAGTGCTAGGGCAAATTTTTTGAATTATAACTTTCAAAACTTTATTTTTCACGATTTTGTCTTTATAACACATATCAATTAATTAAAAACATTTTCATATCATTCATAATGCATTTTATTAAAAACATTCATTTTTAATATTATGATTCTTCACAAACATGTTAAAAATGTCAATGAAAAGTACTTCACTCAAGTGCATATATGCATTTGTTGGAAAAACAACTTGCCCAAGCCCCTGGCGCCTTGAAACTCTCTAAATAGCGTTTTCAGCCCAAGAAGAGCGCACTTCTAAAAGCACGTACAGATTGGTTAAGAATACAGTGCATTAGTGCAAATAAGGTGAAAAATGACTTTCTAAACTTTAATTTCCACGAATTTGACTCTATAAAACTTTTATTTCACATGTAAAGTCATGTAAAGATTTGTTAATACAGTGCATTAGTGCAAATTAATTGAATAATGAGTTTTCTAAAAGTTATTTTTCATGATTTTAACTATATAACACTTTTATATCAATTAATACCTTTTATTAAAAACATTCATATTTAATATCAATTAAAGCGTTTCATTAAAACGACTCATATTTAAATTCATTATTCTTCATAAACTTGTGAAAAATGTCATTGCAAAGTACTTCACTCAAGTGCATACGTTCATTTGTTAGAAAAAACACTTTCCCAAGTCCCTGGTGGCATGAAACTCTCTGAATAGCGTTTTCAGACCACGAAGAGCACACTTCTAAAAGGAGATATTCTTGCTTTAAATGAGTAGCTTTTGTTAAATCTTTCAGTGGAACACATTGCTATAGGGTTTGCTTCTCCAGTAAGGGTGAATGTCAAACTATATTTACTGAGGTTCACACCAACTTCATTCTAAACATTATATTCACATTCACTAAATGAAAATCCTATACTGCATTCACTGTATGGTGTTAAAATCCCTGTGTGTTAAATGCGATATCATTGACAGTTACTCTGTTGATATGATTTGGTGGAAGGTGTTGTACACCTTAAGCTGGTTTTTCAGTACAGGTTTTTCTCAGACAGGATACAGAGCTTTAGTTATGGTTACACGTATCATAAAAACCGAACAAGCAGATGATAAAAGCAAACACCTGGGTTGGAATGCTATCCAACCATGAAGTGTTCTTTGCCATACTCCTCTTATTTTTGATGACAGTGTTATTGATCACTGGAACTTCCTTCTTCTTTTAATTCAGATTGTCAACACAATGTTCTCACCAGTTATAGCTGATGGAATGATATGTTACTTGCAAAATTTAATCTGGGATCAACAGAATCTCTTCAAATCACTGTTGAAATCACTAATGAAATTGATTCCCAAGCACCACCTGATGATATACTATCCAAGTTGCATTAAAAAATTTGGTCCGCAGTTTGAAGATAAGTAAAAAAAGAAATTTTAAAGGTCTGAGAAAAATGTTACAAATCTAATAAAATCTTTAGTAATTCAGTATCGACGACAATACAATTGACTTTTCACTTTGAGAATTATTGTTTCAACAGATTTGAATTTGGCCCTGTAAAAGTAAAAAAACATTGTAATTTGCATGGAGGGGAAATGCTTAGCCAGATATTACATTTAAAGCCATTTTCAGGTGTTTCAACTACCAATTGGGTTAGAAATTATAGTTCTGAATATCACCTTAGTTTGTTTTATGTCTTATGAGCTCCCTGTGTTTAAAAAGATCTGTTATATGTGGAGAGCATGCTTTTATTTTAGCCTGCAGTGTTGATACTCTGTACTTTGATGACCACTTAAATGCATACTGTATTGAGGAATTAATTGTATTACAATAGTGTTAATACAGATAATACTAAAATGATGTTCTCCAAATTACACTCTGAGTGAGTTTATCCACACCATTGTAAAATTTATTTAAAAAAATGTATTTTAAAAAGTTGTAAAATTTATTTTACACTGCTTACTATTGAGTAGTACAGTTTCAGCTATGCCAAGAGTCAATATTAACTCGATTACAGTGTCAATGTGCCAACACTTTAAAAAGTGGCTGGACGCTCTATTTAGAGAGATTCATGGTGCCAGGAGCTTGGGAAAGTGGTTTTTCTAACAATCATGTGTATGCACTTGAGTGAAGTATATTTCAATTACATTTTTCACATGTTTATGAAGAATGATGATTGTAAATATAAATGTTTATTTTTAAAACAAATTATTTGATTTAAAACAGTGTTAGAAAGTCAAAATCGTGGAAAAATAATGTGTAGAAAGTCATTATTCACCAAATATGCACTAATACACAGTATTCATAACAAGACTGTATAAGCTTTTAGAAGTGTATGCTTCGTCAGCTGAAAAAGCTATATAGAGAATTTCAAGGCTCCAGGGGCTTGGGACAGTGTTTTATCTCAAAAAAGCCTACATGCCCTTTCTAACAACTGAATGCATACACTTGAGTAAAGTTCTTTTCAATGACATGATACAAAATATGATTGTTTACATTAAGATGCATAATTAGCTAATAAAGTGCTAAAAAGTCAAACTCTTTAGAAAGTAATCCTTCAGCAAATATGCACTAAAACTCAGTTTTCTTATCAAACCTCTATGTGCAAACATAACTGTCCACTTCGTGGGCTGAAAACGCTATTTAGAGAGTTTCAAGGGCGACATTCAGCAAGAAACAGCAAGAAAGTCATGCTCCACATGAGCTCTACAAATTTTGCAGTATGGAGGACAGACGGACAAATCAGAAGCTACTGGAATTAATTCACATCCAAATTACAGGCAAGACTGAGTTACCATATACACTGATTATTAAACAAAAAATGATTACAAAATTAGTGGAACAGAAATAAGGAAGGTTATTTGCTGGCTAAGTAACTTATAGTTAAACTAGCAGCAGTCTGGGAGTGACAGTTAAAAAGTGACAGTTAGAAAAACAAATCAAAACAAAACAAAACAAAGAAAACAATGAAAGCTACAGCAGGAAAGCCCCTCCCCCACTCCCCCAAACTATTAAGAGTGCAAAGGACAAGAAAGCCTATAAATACAGCCTGCTGAAGACAAATCCTGAGACTTTAATGGCAGACTTTTCACAACAAGGGGACAGGTATATCACCACAAATCTGCTCCTCTACACAGAAGACTGTAATACTTGACACATGGCTATCTGTAAATATGACAAAAGTGTATATGTGAGTATATGTATATGTGTGTATTTGTGAGTGTGTGTGTATACATGTATACCAAATACAATCATTAACTCTCACAATGTGGGACATACAAGGTATCAATTTATCCACTTTTGGATATAAACTTCTGTAGATCTAAATGCAAGCACAGGACCCTTACCTGACTATACCATAGATAATGGGAACAACTACATCCTTGTTATAGCAAACTTCCCAAGGAATACCTCCCATCACCATGTGAATGCAAATGAGAAGCTTTTGACTGAGCTCTGTCTTGTCAATGATAGGGTGAGAGGAAGGTATAACTATAATAAGTTCATTTCACGGTTGCTCAGAAGTTGATTACATGATCACAGAACTAGAACCATTCTCTTTCAAAGCATTCACAGTCAAAGCACTAAGACCCCTATCAGATCACATCCAAATTACTGAGTATTTCAAAAGGGCACAAAATATTAACATGCATTCACAGCCCAGTAAGCTGTATAACATTAGAGAAAACTACAGACGGGCCCAAAACAACACAGAAAAATACGGGACAGCAACTAACCACCCAAAAATATGTTCACTTGTAGCCAACTACCTATGTAGCTTTTATCCTTGTGAGAAGGATGGCATAAATCTGGCTGTGGAGAACATATATTACATATTCACTTACTTGGCAACATTGTCTAACCTCAAAACCTCTAAGAAAATTCATAAGGCCAAACAAGAGAATGAAAAATGGTTTGAAATATTAAAAAACTATAAGGAAAAATTAAGCCAATTATCAAATAAAAAACACAGACAACCAAACAATGCAGATTTGTGCCATCAATATTGTGAAGAAATTAAAAAGTACAAAAACAGACTCAGACAAGAGAGAGAACAGTGCATCCAAAATCAGCTAAAACTATTGACGAATCTGTAAATTCTAATAATTTCTGGTGCAACTGGTATTTTCTGAATTAAAAAATAACATGAACAAACTGCCATACAAAATGGAGACACCTGGAAAAATCACTTTGAACAACTTTATAGCAAACTAAAAATTAACCCAGAACAAACCCAAATATATGAAAAAAATGATCAGTATGAAAAATACACTTGGTAAATACCAAAACCCATTAGACTACCCCATTACAGAGAAAGAACTGATTGATAAAATATAGGCCCTGCAAACCAAAAAAGCAAGTGGACCAGATGGCATCCTCAATGAAATGCTCAAGAATACAGATCACAAATTAAGAATGGCCTTACTAAAACTGTTCAACTTCGTTCTGAGTGTTGGATATTTCCCTGACACCTGGAATAAAGGACTCATAATGCCTATATTAAAAAGTGGAGACAAATTAGATCAAAGCAAGTACAGAGGCATCTTTGTAAGTACTAATCTGGGGAAAGTTATTTTGCAGCATAATCAACACAAGACAGCAGAAGATCATACACTTCCTTACCGAGCATGATGTCTTAAGCAAAAGTGAGATTGGATTCTTACAAAATTACAGAAAATCAGAACATAATTTTACACTGCATACCCTGACTGACAAATATATCAAAACCAAAATATTTGCCTGCTTTGTAGATTTACAGAAGGCAATTGATTCAATTTGGCACCAGTGTCTACTGGCTCAATTTACAGAAATTATAATAAGGGGCAAAACATACAACATCATGAAAACAATGTACTCAAACAATAAACGTGCAATCAAAATTGGCAATAAACAAACTGAATTCTTCACTCAAGGGCAGGTGTAAGGCCTTATTATTCATACATTCATTATTCATTAATGTATATATGGAAGAGAGTTGGTGATAGTGATCACCAACTCTCTTCCATATATACATTAATGAATTGGCATATCTACTAGAACAATCAGCAGCACCGAGTCCACAACAAAGTTCCTCCTCTATGCCGATGATCTGGTCCTGCTGTCTCCAACAGAAGACGGTCTACAGCAGGACCTAAACACGTTCTGTCAGACCTGGGCCCTGACTATAAACCCAACTAAAAAAAAAGCTCTAATATTTAAGAAAAGACCTAGATGTCAGGGAAAGAGATATAATTTCACTCTTGGCATGACCAGAATTGATCATGCCACAAACTCATCATACCTTTGGGCTAAAATTCAGTGCAAATAGAAACCTTAACTTGGCTGTGAATGAACTGAAAGAGAAAGCAAGAAGGGCTTTCTATGCCATTAAAAATCTATTCAATTTCAAATGCCAATTAGATTCGGGCTGAAAATATTCCAGGCAGTTATAGAACCAATTGCAATATACGGCAGTGAAGTATGGCGTCATCTCCTAAATCATAACTTTGAAAAATGGGGGGAGAAAATAATAAAACAGTTGAAGCCCTGCATGCAGAGTTCTGTAAAAACATCTTCAAGGTACAAAATACCCTCTATTAATCCACACTGAGAATAGAGCCATCAAATTTATCAAAAAATTTATCAAAAAATATCTAAAATTGAGAGACCCCAACTCATCATTTTAAAGCCCTGAAAAACCATGAAATGAGCACTGAAAGAAGCCCCCTTGCTCAGCTGGTATTGAGGCTCCACAAGCAAACTAATCTAATCCGACTAACACAACTAACAATAATCAGCCCAACCCAATGATTAATGCACAAAAAGAAAACTATCTTATTGGACTGGAACAACACAAAAGCAAAGTAAACTACTATGTTATGTGGGTGTAAAATCTGCAGAATACCTGAGCACAGAGACAACAAGATGGCATTGTACATCGGCATGGTACATCAATGACTGCAACAAAAAGAGGACATGAGCTCACACACAAACACAGGCACACCACTCATAGCCCAAAGACTGTACTTGTTGTTCCTTTCTTTCTTTCTTTCTTTCTTTCTTTCTTTCTTTCTTTCTTTCTTTCATTCATTCGTTCATTCATTCATTTATTCATTCATTCATTCATTCAGTCATTATTTATTTATTTATTTATTTATTATTTCTTCTCTTTATGGTCCTATAATTTGTTCTCTGTTCAGGTTTTATTCTTTACCTGCATAAATGCTTTGGCAAAAAATTGTACAATATGTCATACCAAAAAAGTTCAATTGAATTTGAAATAAATTTGAATTTGAATTTCAAGGCACTAGGAGCTTAGGAAAATGGTTTTCCAAATAATGACATATAGGCACTTAAGTGAAATCACATTTTTAACATTTTACATTTATTGAAAAAAAATGAAATTAAATATGAATAATTTGATATAAAAAGTGATAAGATAAAATGGTGAAATATAAAGATTAAAAAGTCTTTATTCCTCAAATATGCTCTAACACAATGTTTTCTTAACATATGCATGTGCTTATAGAATTGTGCGAGTTAAAAAGTTATTTAGAGCGTTTAATGGCGCCAGGGGCTGGGGAAAGTGTTTTTTCTAACAAACGTAAAAATATACATGAAAGAGGTACTCTTCAAAGAAAATTTCCACGTTTATGAAGAATAATGATTTTAAGAAAGAACTGATTTTTAAAAAATGGTATAATTCATATTAAAAAACAAATGTTTTTAATAAAAGGTATTAGTTGATTTAAAAATGTTATAGAGTCAAAATCAAAGAAAACAAAGTTTAGAAAGTCATTATTCACCTAATTTGCACTAATGCAATGTATTCTTAACCTGTCTGAACGTGCTTTTAAAAGTGTGTTGTTCGTGGGCTGAAAACGCTATTCAGAGAGTTTCAATACGCCAGGAGCTTGGGAAGGTGGTTTTTCTAACAAA
>CM074924.1:23860944-23880190 GCA_037576815.1 Pangasius larnaudii | reverse complement strand
TTTTCCATGATTTTGACTCTTTAACATTTTTATATCAACTAATACCTTTTATTAAAAACATTCGTTTTTAATAGCAATTGTAGCATTTTATTAAATCTATTCATACTTACATTCATGATTCTTCATAAACATGTGAAAAGTGTCATTGCAAAACATTTTACTCAGGTGCATACATGCGTTTTATAGAAAAACCGCTTTCCCAAGCCTCAGGCACCTTGAAACTCTCGGAATAGCGTTTTAAGCCCACGACGAGCACACTTCTAAAAGCACGCACAGATTGGTTAAGAATACAGTGCATTAATGTAAAATAGGTGAATAATGACTTTCTAAACTTTATTTTCCATGATTTTGACTCTTTAACATTTTTATATCAACTAATATCTTTTATTAAAAACATTCATTTTTAATAGCAACTGTAGTATTTTATTAAATCTATTCATACTTACATTCATTATTCTTCATAAACATGTGAAAAATGTCATTGCAAAACATTTTACTCAGGTGCATACATGCGTTTGATAGAAAAACTGCTTTCCCAAGCCTCTGGCACCTTGAAACTCTCGGAATAGCGTTTTCAGCCCACGAAGAGCACACTTCTAGAAGCACGCACATATTGGTTAGGAATACAGTGCATTAATGTAAAATAGGTGAATAATAACTTTCTAAACTTTATTTTCAATTACTTTGACTCTTTACCATTTTTATATCAACTAATACCTTTTATTAAAAACATTCGTTTTTAATAGCAATTGTAGCATTTTATTAAATCTATTCATACTTACATTCATGATTCTTCATAAACATGTGAAAAGTGTCATTGCAAAACATTTTACTCAGGTGCATACATGCGTTTTATAGAAAAACCGCTTTCCCAAGCCTCAGGCACCTTGAAACTCTCGGAATAGCGTTTTAAGCCTACGACCAGCACACTTCTAAAAGCACGCACAGATTGGTTAAGAATACAGTGCATTAGTGCAAAATACGTGAGTAATGACTTTCTAAACTTTATTTTCCATCACTTTGACTCTTTAACATTTTTTATCAACTAATACCTTTTATTAAAAACATTCTTTTTAATATCAATTGTAGCATTTTATTAAAGCAATTCTTACTTGAAATCATTATTCTTCATAAACATGTGAAAAGTGTCATTGCAAAACATTTTACTCAGGTGCATACATGCGTTTGATAGAAAAACCGCTTTCCCAAGCCTCTGGCACCTTGAAACTCTCTGAATAGCGTTTTAAGCCCACGAAGAGCACACTTCTAAAAGCACGCACAGATTGGTTAAGAATACAGTGCATTAGTGCAAAATAGGTGAATAATGACTTTCTAAACTTTATTTTCCATGATTTTGACTCTTTAACATTTTTATATCAACTAATACCTTTTATTAAAAACATTCGTTTTTAATAGCAATTGTAGCATTTTATTAAATCTATTCATACTTACATTCATGATTCTTCATAAACATGTGAAAAGTGTCATTGCAAAACATTTTACTCAGGTGCATACATGCGTTTGATAGAAAAACCGCTTTCCCAAGCCTCTGGCACCTTGAAACTCTCTGAATAGCGTTTTAAGCCCACGAAGAGCACACTTCTAAAAGCACGCACAGATTGGTTAAGAATACAGTGCATTAGTGCAAAATAGGTGAATAATGACTTTCTAAACTTTATTTTCCATGATTTTGACTATTTCACATTTTTATTTCAACTAATACCTTTTATAAAAAACATTCGTTTTAATATCAATTAAACCCTTTTATTCAAGCAATTCTTACTTGAAATCATTATTCTTCATAAACATGTGAAAAATGTCATTCTTAACCAATCTGTACGTGCTTTTAGAAGTGTGCTCTTCGTGGGCTGAAAACGCTCTTCCGAGAGTTTCAATGCGCCAGACGCCTGGGAAAAAGGTTTATCTAACAAACGCATGTATGCACCTGAGCAAATTGCTTTGCAATGACATTTTTCACACGTTTGTGAAGAATAATGATTTTCAAGTAAGAATTGCTTTAATAAAATGATATAATTGACATTAAAAACGAATTTTTTAATAAAAGTTATCAGTTGATTTAAAAATGTTAAAGAGTCAAAATCATGGAAAATAAAGTTTAGAAAGTTATTATTCACTTATTTTGCACTAATGCACTGTATTCTTAACCAATCTGTGCGTGCTTTTAGAAGTGTGCTCTTCGTGGGCTGAAAACGCTATTCCGAGAGTTTCAAAGTGCCAGAGGCTTGGGAAAGAGGTTTATCTAACAAACCCATGTTATGCACCTGAGTAAATTGCTTTGCAATGACATTTTTCACACGTTTGTGAAGAATAATAATTTAAAAAAGAATTGCTTTAATAAAATGCTATAATTGATATTAAAAATGATTTTTTAAATAAAAGTTATTAATTGATATAAAAATGTTAAAGAGTCAAAATCATGGAAGATTAAAAAGTCATTATTCACCTAATTTGCACTAATGCACTGTATATTTTTCCCTTAACACTCTTACTCTCCGTCTAGTGTGTGTGTGTGTGTGTGTGTGTGTGTGTGTGTATACTGTCCTTGAATCTAATTCCAAAAAAACACTTCCTAATTTTTCTTCTTGATACCTAATGTGTGTATACATGTTTGAGTTTTAAAAGACAAAAAGTAAATAAACTATGTCCTTGGCTGGATATTAGACACATACCTCTCTTGGACCATCATGTAACTGTGACCTGGTATAGACGTGACTCTATCACGTTGGCCAGAGTGAGTGAATGATGAGCTCTGTAGATAAGGAGACAAGTTGGGAACGATGAGCTCCAAAGTTTCTTTGGAGTCAGTATGACTGTATGAGCCAATCAGTAAACCAGGAAAAAGGAGTGTGTATTCCAACGTGCACATGTGTGTACACAGAGTGCTCCTATATGAAAGACCAGTGAGCTGTTTCTGTCTGTTTTGTGTCTTTTAAAAAAAAAACACCAACAAAAGTTTTATAGGGTTTTGGCATATTCAGAGCACAAAGAAATGGATAAAATAACTTCCCATATACAAGGTTTTGTAGTTTATTTGGGCCTGAATGTAGCCATTGTGATCCAGACAGAGAAGTGCAATCTTTTTTGCTGGGTGTAAAAGGTCTAACCCATTAAAATCAGCTTTTGACTTTATGCTCTATGTATTGCACCGTAGACACATAGAATGTAGAATGTCCATTTGAAGAAGTTTTGTCACTGTTTAAACAAGAAGGGAAGTCTTTATGGAAAAGCATGAAGCAAGCAAGAAAGATGTTGAAAAAGGATGATCAAAAATTAGAGGAAAAGATAAAAGAGGTATTCAAGGTACCACCACCATATACCCCTCCAGAGCCGTCCAGGGGACAGTTCCCAATGGTAACAGGTACCGTGCTTGTTAGAGTGGAAGTTGAGTTCGAGAAACAGGAACCAAGGGATGTAGAAGATGAAAGAAAGTGGGGACTTTGTGATAGAGAAAGAAAAAAAATTCTGGGATGTGCCAAGATGGAAAAACTTCTGACAGCAGCAAACATGAGAGGGACCGTAGGCACTCCGCAGAGGGATGGAACTGCTTTTGATCCAAGTCGACCAGCTCTGTGGCAGGTGCTAAGAAATGAGTACCCAACCCAAGTGGACCCTAAAGCTCTAAAAGGAGTTCTAAAACAGTTTGGGGAAACAGAGAATCCTACCACTTATGTGCAAAGACAATTCAAAAGTTGGAAACGAGACTGAAAGAAATCCAGAAGGTGATCCTCTAATCTCAACGTTGTTCAGAAAAGCTGTGATGGATGCCATGCCTCCGGCAATAAAAAGCAAGCTTGAAGAAGTGGTTGGTCTGAACTCTAAAACACACAGGGAATTCTGTGACCATGTGGCTCATGCAGTAGAGCATTTCAGGAACAAGGAACAGAAATTCAGAGGGCAAGAGAGACATGCACCAAAAATTAGCACAACTTCAGATTGAAGAATTAACAAGCAAAGCAGAGAAAGGAACCCAGGCACCAGTTAAAACCAAAGAAAAAGAGGAAGCAGAATCTTCAGTGGTGATGGCTCCACTGAATGTGCCTCTCGTTCCTGTTGCCCAATCAGCTCCACCAGCTGCTATGCCAAACCCACAGTAAACCCCAATGCCAGTCATTAATGTGTATACACAAAGACTAAACTGTCTGGACTGGAACAGACAAAGGTGTCAGAGAAGCAGAGGTGTGTGTTGGGGGTTGTGTTCAATGTGGACATATAAAAAAAAAGATTGCTTTATCAATCCATGGCAACGGCCTCCTGGGGGTACAGGGGAGGGGAACTGGGTCCAGGCCTATCAAGAGCCTCCACAATGCCCAGAAAACCCATGGGGTGGGTTAAACCAGGGGTACTAGGGATGCCTAGAGAATTCTATGGTGTAGGGTCAGCATCTACATAGAGGGAATATAGAAGGAAAACATACTCCTATGATGGTAGACACTGGAGTCACTTACATATGTGTAACTCCAAATTATGCCTCTCACCTCCCCTTGTCTGGTAAATTTGCAAAGACAGTAGGATCTTTGGGGCAGATGCAGCTAATACCTATGACTGCTCCAGTATGTTTGCATAGCCCAAACAAAAGTGTAACATTGCCCATTTTGGTGTCTGAGCAAACTCCTATTAATTTGTTAGGGAGAGGTGCATTATGTAAATTGGGACTTCTGGTGTTCACCTGATGGGGTATATATATAACACGGGGGGAATAACCACATGTTGATTAGTAAGCCAAAAGCAAATGTGTACTTAATAGGAGAGGTTGAATGCGATGTAATGCTGTGTGTGAACAAATAGCAAAAGTACATAGAGGCACAGATCCCGGGTGCACAACAGACAAAAATCCAACTTTCATTGTACATTGCACTACGACAGTTAAACACTGAATATGAAAAAAACAGTGGCTAAAAGAGGCTCAGGGTAAAAAACAGAGCACACAAAGATACTACTGATGTCTCAATATTTAATAATAGGTAAACAAGGAGCCGCTATGCAAGTATGCGATTTGTTCAAAAATGGTTTCAAGTACCTGACATTGTCCCACACATCACTTTGTATGTAGGTAAAAGGTATGAATCAAATGATCTGGGACCCATGATGAAAAGAGCAGAAAAGAGTGAATGGAATGCCACAGACTATGCTTTAATTTTGCATTCTACTGATAAATCATATATTAAAATTCTCTGTGCCACACCAATAAAAGCACTCCCACAGGCAGTGGCATCACAAGTACCAGGCACAGAAACAATTGAAGGCATAGAGTCTAGAACAGATGATTTAGTACAACACATGGAGAAACAGGTTCCAGGGGTACTGTAGTCACTACATGATGCTGATGTTGGTCTTATTAAATCAGCAAGCCTGATTAAGATTAGGGTCAAACCAGTAGCAGTTCTACCGCGAACGCAACAATACCCACTGAGGCCTTATGCAGAACTAGGGATTAAAAAAAACATTGATGGATTAGTTCTGGCTGGCATACTAAGAGAAACAGTTTTTGTAAGGCTCCAATTTTACCTGAAATTAAAGCAGATAAATCAAAATGGCATTTAGTGCATGACTTAAGGGCTGTTAATGAAGCAGTGGAAGACTGGCCTGCCGAAGTACCTAACCCCCACACATTGTTAACTAATGATCCTCCTGATGCCAAGTATTTTACAGTGATTGATCTATGCTCAGCCTATTTCATCATTCCTATAGCGGAGGAAAGTAGACATTTATTTGCCTTTACTTATGCTGGTAAACAATACACATACATTAGGCTGCCACAAGGTTCCCCACATGCATCCAATCAAGTACTTAGGGCTGATCTAGCATGTGTTCTCAGATAAAATTCTTAAAAAGTGCTAAAAATCATGTATGCAGGTCAGGACAATTTACAGGATACTTAAAAACAATACAAGAAATTGATAGACACATGTCAAAAAAGTGAAACTTTTTATTAATATTGGGAAATCAAGAAAAGCTCACATGAACATCTGAGATTTATTCTATGCCATAAAACGCATTAATTTATGATCTGCACAGTGTACATTTCATGGCAATAAAAGCAGGATGTTATGCAGAGGAACACCACAAAATGACAAAAAGCAATATAAAAGAATCATAAATGGGTTCATATAAGTCATATAATAGCTTTGAGGAACAAACAAAATTTTTAATATATTTCATTTAAAAATAATTTAAAAAAATATTTACATTATTTCTATTTCTATTTCTATTAATTTCTGCTTCCAATAATCTGTATCACCAAGTCAGTGAGTTGAGAAAAAAATAGGTCAATCAGATTCATTAATGAATTAAAAATCAAGAATCATTTTGTGAACTGAATCAATCAATTCATTAAAAAGGTCCAGCTCGAAAGAACAGCACATTCACTATTCATAAGAAAAGTAGCAATTTGCATGGCAAATATAGGAGAGATGACAAGATTTTCTGTTAATGACATAAAACTAATTGACCTTCAGAAGACGAACAATAGTTTAAGTTGTATAGACCACCACTTGATATTTATATAATTTTTTTTTCAGCCACCCGTTATGTGAACTGATTTGAAAAAGATGCAGTGTAAGTGAATGGTGACTGAATCTGTCATTCCATAACATTTTGCCTAGCAAGTGGCACAACTTTTACAATCCGATTCAAAGGAAGATCCAAGGGACATCATTAATTCAACTGCGGTTCAGTGAATTTAGTGAATCAGAATGACACCAAAGGTATACCTGTTGACACCAAAGGTATACCTGCTTTGTTTTTTTGAACAGCAGTTCTTTTTTCTTTAGTAATTGTTCTGTTATTTGTACATAGATCTCTTCATTTTTACACATCTCTAACAAGCAACAGAATTTATTTTGGTTGATTTGTTCTTTTTTTTGACATTATACCAGTTTAAACTTTCCTTGGTTCTTTGAAAATTTGAACATTTTCCACATTAATTGTTCTTTTATTTGTGCATTTTTCATCTTTGCATTTGAAAGGCTACACAACCTTTAGTTTTGTTGCATGCTTAAAATATAATGCTGCATGCTGTATTCTCCTTGATGCATTTGAGACTGTCAATATGGTTAATGTGTTGGTATTTACATATATAACTACACACATAACTAAGCAACTTTATTTGACATTAACAGTATTTCAGATGGTTTCTCTGCTAACAAAAAAACAAACACTTTTTTAAATCCAACTTAGGGTAGTTTGTTGGTCTTAAAGAAATGGCTCACACAACAATGAAAATTCTGTCATCATATACTCGTCCTCATGTAATCCTAAAAAATCTCTATGCTTTTTTTTGTTCCCAGAAACAAAATAATATATATTGATGAATGTTTTTTCCATGTAATGAAAAAAATGTTATGAAAAATATGGAAAATGTTTTTTTTTCATATAATGAAAGTCAATGGTGACCAAAACAAACCTCGATTTTGAATCCCTTTATCTTCAATTATATGGGCAAATATTCTATAAAATATCTTCTTTTGTGTTTCTGGGAACAGAGAAAGTCAGAGATTTTAGGGGACATGTTGGCAAGCATATAATGACAGAATTTGGTCTGGCTTTAGAAGGGTTCTTGTGCACTTTTCAAATGGCTAAACTTGGGAGACCAGGTTAAACAACCTACGAACAACAAACCAGCACAGTAATTAGTGAAGCTGGCAGGTAACTAAAACAAGCTCTCTGCTTTAAAAATATTTAAAACAAAATGAAACACACCTCATGTGTCCTTGCTTCACTGGTAATGCAACTTCCTCAGAGAAAGATAAAATGCTGTAACTACCTTAATATCTTGCAGAATTGTTTATGCGCCGATTATTTCATCTTCTGCAATATACATAAAGCAACACACACTTTAATCATGTTCCATAATAGTACTCGAGCAAATATTTATTACATTGCCTAACCTATTCCCCGAGGAAAAAGTCAGGCTACTACTTGAATAAAATCCAAAAAAGCATGATCATAACAAAGGAGATTAAATACTTGCTTAAGCGACGAAAAAAAACACAAGCGAACAAAGAACATGTTCCGACATGCTAAGAAAGCTTTAAAACACTGTGATACACACGATGTGAGTTTTCAAAAAAAAAAAAAAAAATGATACACGTGCGAGCACAGAGAGAGAGAGAGAGAGAAAGAGAGAGAGAGAGAGAGAGAGAGAGAGAGAGCACGAATCGAGCACAAACGATCGGCACCGGTTTGAAGAGATTTAGATGGCACTTGGGGGAGAGTGACTTCACCGCTACACATTCTTGTTAGATCTAAGGAAGGGAAATAGTTACAGTGAATGTTTTAACGGCACAAACCGAGCACAAAGGAACGGCGCCGATATGGCGCCATTTGAGCGACACGGATTGAAGAGTGACATCACACCGCCAAAAAAAGCTTAATATCTCAAACACCAAACTAGCGCAAAGGTTCATTTTTGCAGCACAAATAAACACAAAGGTAGCACAAACAAATGGAATACTTTTGGTGATTATTTAATTTTATGGGTTGCCAAATTCACTGAGATGTGCAGTAATTTTCACTGACATTCACATGTTTATGTTGAAAAATGACACGAAATAAAACTGTTAACATTCAAACGCTGCTGATTTGATTCTTTACTAAACCTGTAAAATATGAAAATCGTGAAAAATAATGTTTAAAAAGTCATTATTCATCAAACATGCACTAACACACTGTTTTCTTATCAACCTTCTATGTGATAACACCAGTGTGCTCTTGAAAGCGCTACGAGCTTGGGAACGCATATGTGGAACATGCATTTGTGCCCATTCGTGTACTTTTGTGCATTTGTGTACAATGGCATTTTTCTCATGTTTGGGATGCACAAGGACAGGAGATATGTCAAAAATTGTGGAAAAAGTGTAAATAAGTGAAAAAAAAGGTTTAGATGTCAATATTTCTCAAATATGCAATAACACCGTTATTTACGACGAACCTCTAGGTGCTAATGCAAGCGTGTCCTTTCGGCGCTGAAAACGTTATTTAGACAGTTTCAAAGCGCTACGTGCTTGGCAAAGTGGTTTTTCTATTAAAAAAAGCCTGTGTGCACGTGCATAAAGTACCAGTTCAATGACATCTGTCACACCTTTGGGTCTAAAAATGATTAACTTAATAATAATGTGTGAAAATGTCAAAATAGTGAGAAAAAAATGTTTAGAAAGTCAATACTCGTCAAATATGCACTATCACACTGTTCACATCAGTGTTCTTTGTGCTAATACGTACGTGCTCTTAAGGCGCTGAAAACACTATTTTGTCAGCTGTTTTTTCTAACAAACCTATATGTACACATGTGTGTACATTTGTGCATTTGTTTCATTTCAATGACATTTTTCACATGTTTAGCAAAAAAACGAAATATAATTGCTTATTTTAAAATGTATCATTGGATAATAATGTCTCAAAAAGTCTAAATCGTGAAGGAAAATGTTTAGAAAGTAAATACTAAGCAAACATGTAATAACACTGTTACTTTTCAAATACCTGTGTGATAATATAAAAGTGCTCTTCAGTCTCTGAAAACACTATTTAGACAGTTTCAAACGCAACAACAAACGCATATTTACACATGCATGAAGTACTTTTCAATGACATTTTTTTACATATTTACTATGAAAAATGATACGAAATAAGAGTCTTTGTAGAAAAAATATATGTTTATAATAATGTATTGAAAAGTCCAAATCATGAAAAAAAATGTTTAGAAAGTCATTACTTTAGTCATTACAAACTGGAAATTTGAAAACACCTGGTGTTTTTCCAGTCTTCAACTGTCCTGTCTGGGTGAGTCTGTGCCCATGATAGTCTCAGATTCTTGCTCTTAACTGAGAGGAGTGAAACCTGATGTCGTCTTCTGCTGTTTAGCCCATCCACCTAAAGGTTTGATGTTGCTGTGTGTTCTGAGATGCTATGCTATTCTGCTTACCATGGTTGTATAGAGCATTCACTTGCGTTACTATAGACTTCCTGTCAGCTCAAACGAGCCTGGTAATTCTCCTCTGATCTCTCTCATCAACAATGTGTTTCAGCCTGCAGATCCTTGGCTCACAGGATGTTCTTTTGTTTTTTTTTTTCGTGTAAACTAGGGAATGTTGTGTTTGAAATTTCCAGGAGATCAGCAGTTTCTGAAATATTCAAACCTGCCCAGTTAAAGTCACAGAATCTTTTTCCCCATTCTGATGTTTGATATGCACATTAACTGAAGCCCTTGGCCTGTATCTGCATGACTTTATGCACTGGGCTGCTGCTGCCTTATGATTGGCTGATTTGATAACTGCATAGATTTTCCTGCTAAGGTGAAAAAGCATGAAGGCTACACATAATTCTTCCCTCAGCAAGGTACATATTGCTTAAGGACAGTCCAAATATTCATAATAATATAACACACTGCCATGTTACATTAAGGTGGCAACTGCGAATTTTTCCCACATTGAAGTGTAAAGCTTTGATATGTTCTGTAAACTATGCTTTTTGGCTGATTTTTAGTCCCTGAGGTGTAAATAATAATAATGGCCTAATTGTTTAACTTACTAAAATAACTTTTTATAATGTAATTTAGTTATCTTGAATCAGTCCTATTAAATAGCACTTATGAGTAAATTAAAACCAGTGGATTTAAAACTTACATCGTACAGTATCACACATTTTTAGATTATCTGACAGAACATTTTTACAGGACCGGCCAAGTATCCACTGAAATTTAGTTGGCTGTTATTGTGCCTTTACTGTATATATTCCCTTATATACCTAGATAAAATTATATTAGAAAGATGTATTTTATCCCAAGCATTTTTTACTTACCATGTAAACCAGAGAGTGTTGCACCAATAGCTGTACATGAGCCCTTTTAAGACCAGGCAGAAAAGGAGAAAAGTGCTTTGAAAGATGAGACTACTTCACTTGTTAAAGGAGGACAAGGCTTATATTCAGTCTGAATTGACTTGTAAGGAAGATTTTATCTAGAAACTCATTTCTACAAAGAAGAAGGAAATCCCTCATCCAAGTGGATACTCAGGTGGGTGGTGAAGTTTTAGACTTCATATGATGTTAATGTAATAATTACTATCTTGTGGCCTTCTGAGGTTAAAAATCTTCGTTGTGCCCATCAGATATGAATCAGACTCGAAGAAAACCCAGCCACTTGAAAAGTCTGGTGAATCGGATGATGACTCCTCCGTACTGTCTGACTCTTCTGTGGAACTGCCAAAGAAGACCACAGTGCGTAAATACATGTGGCAAACCCCGGTACCCAAAAGTGACTACTCATGTGTAAGAGATAATGAAATACCTGTTTCAAAGAATATGAAATATCAGGGATGCACCAAAATTTCAGCAACTGAAATATCACTGTCAGTTGTATAGGAACTACAGTAGTTCATGGTTTGTGACGACATCAGATTGTCAAAGTGCAGTCATCTTTATACTCTTTAGAAATATATTCATGCAACCATAAGACTGACTAATTAATACCTATAAATCGGTGTATAATGCATTATGAGAATGGGCTTCATAGAAAGTGTTAGCAAACTTTTTTTTTCTGTGGCTACCTATGTTAGTATAAAGATCTAATTTTATGTTAATTAGGTTACTAAAACAAACCATAATTTCCACATTTTTGTTTAGCTCGGGGAACAGACTTAATTATCATCAGGGTGGTTCACAAAGTACTCCTCTGAATACTGTAGCTCATGGCCTGAGTGATCTGTCATTAGATGTACAGCACATCCCCTTGTAGAATTGCTATAAATGAATGAAGGTATCATATGAATTGGCTTGAGAAAATGTAAGATCACCAGTAGATTCATTTATTAGATCTTTCACAACACCACTAAAACTGCTTGTCTCTGCGTTTCTTCATTTGGATAAAATTTCCAAAATTCCCTTTAACCCAAGGGTCTTTAAATGGTTCACCAGAAAGCTGTTCAGTGGCCTATCCTGTCAATAATTGAATATTATGTTCAACTCATGTTTTTTTTTCATTTTTGCATTTTTCTTCCCATGCTAAAATCAAAAGTGTATAAACTGAAGGCAGTATTTTGTTGCAATTACTGAAAATTCTTCAAAAAAAAAAACAAAAACAAAAAAAACCCCTGCATGTCTTGCCATCAATACAACAGGCACAGCATATAATCAATAAATAGGATAGACAGGGAAATAACCAAAAAACAAAATAAACCAGGATCACAAACACAGAACAAGCAGCTCAGCAACATCAGCAGTAGACCAGCAGCAAGACTTCATAATGATTGAATGAAAGTCTGGATTATGTATTAAAATGCGTGAGACTGTGAACAGGAGAAGCTGATCAGAAGTTCAGTGATTGCAAATGTGAATATGAATCATGTGATGATTCATTCATTGAGAATCATGGCAACTAGGGGTCAAGCACCGAAGATCACGCAATCATGATTTTATTTCCTGTCTGTCCTCATCACACCACACCAAGGAATTCCAATAAACCTCCAGAGGGCTACAATAAAAAATAGTCCAGAGAATTTACTTAACTGTAATGTGTACGTTGACTCCATATGAATGAATTGAGTCGCATTAAAAAAAAGTGTTTTTGTACAGCCAAACATGATTTGATAATGTACAACTGATATAAAAGTCTATACATCACTCTTAAAATGGAAGGTTTTTGTGACATAAAAAAAGGAAACCAAGATAAATCATGTCAGAACCTTTTCCACCCTGAACGTGAAATTACAATGTATAAAAATTAAGTGAAAACAATCAGAAACATTTTAGGGAAAAATAGGGAAAATTAAAATGTTACAATTACCTGGTTGCATAAACGTGCACACCCTTTTATAATTGGGGATGTGACTGTGTTCAGAATGAACCAATCACAATCACTCTCATGTTCAAAAGTAATTATCATACAACTGTCATCAATGAAATTATTCTTCCTGGTTTCATCAAAAAGAAGAAGGTTATAAAATAATTTCCAAAACATTAGATGTACCATGGAACACCGTAAAGGCCATAAAAGTCAACAAATGGGGAAAATAGAGCACCACAATGACATCACCATGAACAGGATGTCCCTCCAATATTTATAAAAGGACAAGTCAAAAACTTATCAGGGAGGCTGCCAATGGAAGCCCTTCTTGACAAAAAAAAATTCAAGCTCAACTAAATCAGCAAGATCATCAAAAACACCATAAAAGTGCAGCTTGATGTTGGCAGCATCATGCTTTAGGGCTGCTTTTCTTCTGCCAAAACTAGGGCTTTTACCAAGGTGCAGGGAATCGTAAATAGCTACAAATACCATTCAATTTTAGTGCAAAACTTTCATACCTAGTAAACTGAAGAGAAAAAGTAATTTCACCTTTCAGCATGACAATGACCCAAAGCATACTTCCAAATCAACAAAGGAATGGCATAACCAAAAGAAGATCAACCCCTAACAAAAAAAATCTGTGGGGTGACATGAAGCAGGCTGTTCACAGGAGATGCCCTTACAATTTGATGGATCTAGAATGTTTTTTCAAGATAGAGTGGGAAAATATTGCCAAGTCAAGATGTGCCACGCTGATAGACTCTTACCTACTTCAAAAACTTTGAATTTAGCAGTGTGCACACTTATGCAACTAGGTTGTTCACACTTATGCAACAAGTTATTTATTTTTTTTTATTTTTTCCCTAAAAAAAGATTCTGATTGTTCATCACTTCATTTTTAGATTTCTACTTTCACACTGAGGGAGGAAAAAGTTCTGATGCTTTATCTTGGTTTCATTTTTCTTTACCTCACTAAAACCTGCTGTTTTAACAGGGGGGTGTGGACTTTCTAAATCCATTGTATTTTTAAAACCCTGGAATAAAATCAAACACTACCCACTCCCCTGAGCTCCAAAACTAGGACCCTGCTGCTGTGAGATAGCAATGTTACCCAGTACACTACCATGTCCCTTAAAAACTAATCAAGTTAACTTAATACAAATTTAATACTTGTGAGATCTTATGATTGGATCGTGTTAATACTACATAATTCAAACTAGTAGATTAGATACGTGATTTAATAACTTTAGTATGAGCAATGAAATCACATTTTGATGAGAAATGTGTCAAGCTACATATATTACGTCAGAGACAGCAGTGAACCTGACTCCTTCTGCCCTCCACATGGACAGCCTAAAGATCACTATGAGATTACTGTGGATGGTACAACACAGACATCCTAAAGATGGTTGTAGATTCACAAACCCCATCCTCTTCTTGGTGACCCCAGATAGCGTGATTATAAATAATTTTTCTTCCAAAACTATTGCTTAGAACGCCTGCAATAGTGTTGTAGGATAAGTTCACTACCCTGTTACTTGCAACGCTGTTACCCTTTGTAGGGTAACAAGGATGTGATGTAGTAAGAAGAAAGTTAGTTAGATTTTTTTTCTGAATGAGATATATCAAATTAATAAATGCCTACAGTCTGGTAGGTTACAACTGAGTGCTAATGAAAAGCAATCTCTTTAGTGCCCGGCATGATCTTGAGAGGAGAGCACAGTATCTTCAAAAAGAAAGAGAAAAGTGAAGAAGAGACTAAGGGCAGGCAGGAAGATCATTTATAAAGCACTCGAGTGAAAGAGGACAGTGGATCCTGTACACAAAGTGGAGAGGAAGCACATGAAAGGATTAAAGCAAGAAAGCCTACTTTGAAAAAAATTTACCACTCCACCAGAAAGTCCTGAATGCCAGCAAGATCAGCAGTCACCTTCAAATTCATGGTGTCATTTGTCATTTGTCATCAGCTTCTCAAAATGGAGGTGGTGTCACCGGTCTGATGAAAATATTTGCACATATCAAAGGAAGAGACCAAACAGAATTGCTAGTGCCCTTGAAAGCAGGAGTGAATGTTTCTACCTCAATGATGACATAAGTAGATCAGTTACATATCAACAAGTTAGTATTGAGCCACAGGAACACTATCTCATGGGATGGCTGTGCAGATATAAGAGGTCAAAATAAAATTTAAACATAACATATGGCAGGAAGCAAACAGTTCTCCATACAAATATTATATTTCACTGGCAAAATATCTTTAGCCTACACAAGCTTCCCTTTTGTGAAAGATGATGATTATGGGCTTAATAGTATTAAACTATAAACTATTAAAAGTCATAATATCATATTTTTATGTAAAGAATTTTATTTGTTCCAGTTTAGGCCCATCACTACATATTTAAAGGAGCCAAGCAACACACCACAAGAGCACAATGTAGGTATCTGATATGAATAATATTTCACAGTACAAAATGCTTCATCAAACAGCACTCTCAGCATGTCTAATGGACCACACTGCCTTGCAAAAATCAACTCTGTGGTCAAGTGACAACACAGTCATATCCTGGTCTGGAGGACCATGCTGTTATGTGAGTTAGAAGGCCCTATTCAGACAGATTGAGGTGGAAAAACTTGCAGATTCCTCCTAAATCACTCATTTAGGCAACTGTCACATTTATTTATTGTTTTGGAAGGGAGTCCTTGTGTATTTCTCTCTGGGCATGTAATGCACAGAGTAGTGTGAGCACTTGGTATTTACTGAGAAATCATATTTGATGAATATTAGCTTTGCAACAGGGGCCCCCACAATAAAACTACTTTTACCTGGCAGAAAGCTCCCATGCATTGTTCTGTCGACTGGACCGAATCTGGTACTCCCTTTTTGTGAGGACAGTCAGTGTGCTGGTGACATATGAAAATTAAACACCTACAAACCTCCAATAGCTAGCCCCAGGCTGCCTCAACCCCTTTTTGGTCTTAAGCATCAGACAGGCCGCAATCACTGCCGTCTTATGAATTTGGGGACGCACCTGCCCATGGCTCATGTGGAAACCCAGGTACTGTACTTGCACCCAACCAATTGCACATTTCTTAGGATTTGCTGTGATTTCCGCCCATCTCAAAGATTTCAGGACAACTCTCAGATGTTGTAAATGCTGCTACCAATGATTACTATAAATGATGATCTAAATAAGCAGTGGCATATGCATTGTGTGGATGGTGCGTTCTGTCCATTACACGTTAAAATGTCGCTGGGGCATAAAACAACCCAAATAGAAGGGTGAGAAATTGGTGTAACCCAAAGGGAGTGGAAAAGTCTATTTTTTCTTGAGATATTGGAGTCAAGGTAATCTGCCAATACCCATATGTTAGGTCCAGTGTCAAATAAATGCAAGCCATGCCTTACCAATCGAGCAGTTCATTGATGCATGGCATTGGGTATGCATCAAATTTGGACACTACATTAACATTTCTATAGTCCACACAAACCCAGACCGACTTTGAAATTGTAGAATCTGGTGTGTGTGAGGATGCAGAGGAAGACTCGGGAGGAAGGCCAAATTCTTGGCTAGATATCAACGAGTGATCCGCGTATGGCATCCTTTATGCAGTGGAGCCATTGGCATGGGGTGTGATTGGGACAAAGGTTAAAAGGGCACACCAGAGGGTGGTGACTGCCCACTTGATGGCTAGACAGTCCTCGAACAGGCAGGGTGCTGCTCCCCCTCTATCACCTGGGACAAAATGGGCCCCAGGCTTCTGCCCAACACATCAGCCAGCAGAAAAACATGAGAGAAAATTTAGGAGAATGAAACAGCAGGGCCCCAATTGAGCAGTTCATCAATGTGTGGCATTGGGTATGCATCAAATTTGGACAGCGCCTTGACTTTCCTATAGTCCACACAAAAATAGACCAACCCATTGGCTTTGGACACCTAGACTACTGGGCTGCTGCAATCACTGCAGGACACCTCAATTTTCTCTCATGTCCGTATCCCAACCACAATCACCAGGATCTCAAAACCTGCCTATCTTCACGATTTCAGGAGATTGAGGTGGTATATTTGAAGTACATTACCTCTGCCTGTTCACCTGACCTCATTGTTGACTTCTCCGACTCACCATGCGACCTCAAAGGGCCCTTGCCACTTCTCGAGTAATTTAGAGGTTAATGTGGGTTGTAAAACAAGTGCCTTATCTTACAGTGCAAATTCCCATAGCTGAGTACCCCTCTCAGACAGTTGGGACTGTCATTCTTGGGCCTGATGCAAATTCTCCTGTGTTAGGTGATGATGTCTAATGATGTCTAAAGTGCCACAAGACATGCGTCCACACAATAATTTGCATGGAAAAAATTCAGGGAGACTTGTGGGATCTCTTGTACTACAAACAACAGAGGTTCGAGCCACATATCTCAATTAAGAGCATCATTGTAAAAGAACTTACAAATCATATATTATTTTAGACCTGTTGAACCAGCTCATTCCTCAGTGGATGGTTAAAAACTGGTGCGATCGCTTGAATTCCTAATAATTCATAGAATTTGCAAAGAGTGAGTGACATAAAGGATGTGCTCTGGTCACTCAGGATCTCTGTACCCCCTGCAAACATTGCTGTGAATGCCTGGCCAATAGAAACGGGCCACGAGACAGTTTTATCCTGCCCCAAATGCCCAGCCATGAAATTATGATGGGCTGCATGTTACAGGAGTTCCCTATGGCTCTTTGATACCAACAATTGTGTTGCCTCTTCTTTGATTTGTTTCCTGTGTCACTCAATATAACCTATCCTTAATAACTGAAAAGTATGGGTGGGATAGCGCAAGTTTAGGTTGGATTAGTTGACCATAAGCTACTCTCACTTGGCCAAAGGCATGCCTCAGTGTCTTGTTGCGTGACTGCTCAAAAGGGAAATCCCCGACAGGAATCCCCACCAAGAGTAGAGGGGCAGAACCCTCCTTGTCCCCCCTGATGCAGAGCTGACGTTGACAAGCTGATTGATGGCCCCGGTTACTGCTTCCTCAGGCAAGGCTACGCCAGGGTTTGGTGCGTTGGCCAGGGTTTCAGGTATTAGAAAGAGAGCTATTTGTGGCTGGGCCCTGCAGTAGTAAGACATTTACATTTACGGCATTATACAGAGTGATTTACAAAAGTGCTTTTAAGTCAAAAACATATTCTGATACTGGCTCACTAGGTCACAAACTAGGAACATCATCAGTCCAAAACGCTGTTGGGGAGGTAATAGACAAGCGCTCAGACAATTTTTTTTTTTTTTGGTTTTGTAAGTGCTAAGTTAAATGCTTTAAGAAGAGGTAAGTCTTTAAATGTCATTTGAAGACTGCCAGTGAGACAGCTGTTTGGACATCTAGGGGAAGTTCATTCCACCACCTAGGTGCCAGAACAGAGAAGAGTCTCGATGCATGCCTTCCTTGTAACCTGACAGTTGGAGGGACCAGTGCTAGAGGATCAGAGGGAGCATGGTGCCGTGCGAGGTGTGATAAGAGCTGTGATATAAATGGGTGCTGGTCCGTTTTTGGCTTTGTGGGCAAGCATTAGCATTTTAAATCTGAGCCAGTGGACAGAGCAGTGGACAGAGCATAGCAATGGGGTGGTGCGGGAAAATTTAGGAAGGTTGAAAACCAATCATGCAGCTGCATTTTGAGACATGGTATGGAATGTTCCACAATGTGCCTTGCTATTGCTTAACCCATTGACAAACATTTTCCTTACTAATGCCTAAAACCCTGACCAATATGTCCCAAGAATTAGTGGATGGGTGAGGCCAGGTTACATTGATCTTGGATCAAACTACATTCATGTAGTTTTAGGCATTTGTGTTTGTTTTAAAGACATGTTTCACATGTATAGAATGCAAAAGGACACAAAATTTTTTTGTTAATATTAAAAGGTATAATTTGATAATGTCTTAAAAAAGTCTGAATCGTGAAACAAATGTTTAGAAAGTCAATACTTGTCAAATATACAATGATACTGTTATTTTTGACAAACCTCTATTTGCTAATACAGGTGTGCGTAAGCATTTGTGCACACTGCCAATTTTTTACATGTTTATGATGAAAAAATATACGAAATATGCTTGTTTACTCTGTTGCTGTTTCTCTTTCGGCTGCTCCCACAGCGGGTCATATCCGCATATTTGATTTGGCACAAATTTTACACCGGATGCCTTTCCTGACGCAACTTTCCCCAGTTTTATCAGGGCTTGGGACAGGCACTGTCGTCTAAGTGCTAACTTCAAGCACAGCAAATGCTATTTACGTAGTTTCAAGGCGCTTCGAGCCTGGAATATATGAATGAATGAATATATATATATATATATATATATATATATATATATATATATATATATATATATATTATATTATAATAAAAAAAACAAACACAAAAAAAAATAAATATTAACTGACAGGAGATACTATAATATATAAGT
>CM074924.1:23807334-23825022 GCA_037576815.1 Pangasius larnaudii | reverse complement strand
GGGAGTGGACTCGGCGCTCCTCCTGTCTTCCTCCGAGGAGGTTGATGTGGAAAGCGCCGACCAGCCGCAGTCTCCTCAATACGAGGAACTGCTGGAGGTGGTTACACGGGCCGTAGCTAAGCTACATATTGATTGGCCCACTGATCCTAGGCCTGAACCTCGTCACTCCAGGTTAGACAAGCGCTTTTTGCGCAGCAGGCCGCCACCTCCTCCCCGGAGCCTGCCCTTTTGTCGCCGAACAGACCAGAGGGGGTGAGCGGGGCGTCCATAAGCACGACCCTGTCCTTCTCTGGAAGTGGGGCTGAATAGCCTGGAGGAGAATGGCTTTATTCTTATTTATGAAAAAATAGTCTAGATGTGATTTTGGAGATAAAACATAAGATTATAAGTTATGATATACCAGATAAAATATTCAAATATTTGCTTTGATAATAATGTGTAAAAGTGTAAATCGTGAATAAAAGAACGTTTAGAGGTCAATACTTGTCAAATATACAATGACACTGTTATTTTTGACAACTCTCTGTGTGCTAATACAGTTGAGCTCTTTAGGCGCTGAAAACGCTATAAAGACAGTCTCAAAGCGCTACGAGCTTGGCAAAGTGGTTTGTCTGAAAAAGCCACGTGTGCACGTGCATAAAGTACCAGTTCAATGACTTTTTTCACACCTTTGGGTCTAAAAATGATAGGACATTTGATTAATTTTACAATAATGTGTGAAAATGTCTTAATAGTGAGAAAAAAATGTTTAGAAAGTCAATACTCTTCAAATATGCACACTGTGCTCTTTGTGCTAATATGTACGTGCTCTTAAGGCGCTGAAAACACTATTTTGTCAGTTGGTATTTCTAACAAACCTATATGTACATGTGTGTACATTTGTTCATTTGTTTTCATTCCAATGACATTTTTCACATTTTTAGCATGAAAAAAAAAACGAAATATAAGTATTTTGAAATGTATAATTGGATCACACTGTCTCAAAATGTCTAAACCATGAAAAAAATGTTTAGAAAGTAAATATTAATCAAACATGCAATAACGCTATTACTTTTCAAATACCTCAATGTGATAATATAAACGAGTTCTTTAGTCTCTGAAAACACTATTTAGACAGTTTCAAACGCAACAACAAACTCATATGTGCACATGCATGAAGTACTTTTCTTGACATTTTTACATATTTACAATGAAAAATGATACGAAATAAGAGTGTTTGTAGGAAAATATATAAGTTTATAATTATGTATTCAAAAGTCCACATCATGAAAAGAAATATTAAAAAGTCATTACTTTAGTCATTACAAACTGGGCATTTGAAAACACCTGGTGTTTTTCCAGTCTTCAACTGTCCTGTTTGAGTGACAGCCAATACAATTTAATAATAGTCTCAGATTCTTGCTCTTAACTGAGATGAGTGAAACCTGATGTAGTCTTCGGCTATTATAGCCCATCCACCTAAAGGTTTGATGTGCTGTGTGTTCTGAGATGCTTTTCTGCTTACCATGGTTGTATGGAGCATTTACTTGCCTTACTATAGACTTCCTGTCAGTTCAAATAAGTCTGGTAATTCTCCTCTGATCCCTCTCATCAACAATGTGTTTCAGCCTGTAGATCCTTTGCTCACAGGATGCTCTTTTGTTTTTCATACCATTCTGTGTAAACTAGGGAATGTTGTGTGTGAAATTCCCAGGAGATCATCAGTTTCCGAAATATTCAAACCTGCCCATCTGGTACCAACATCAATGCCGCAGTTAGTCACCGAATTTTTTTTCCCCATTCTGATGTTTGATATGCACATTAACTGAAGCTCTTGGCCTGTATCTGCATAGAGTTATGCACTGGGCTGCTGCTGCCTTATGATTGGCTGAATTGATAACTGCATAAACTTTCCTGCTAAGGTGAAAAAGCATGAAGGCTACACATAATTTTTCCCTCAGCAAGGTACATATTGGCTCAAGGACAGTCCAAATATTCACAATAATATAACACACTACCATGTTACATTCAGGTGGCAACTGCAAAATTTTCCCTCATTGAAGTGTAAAGCTTTGATATGTTCTATATAAATTATGCTTTTTGGCTGATTTTTCGTCCCTGCTGTGTGAATAATAATAATGGCCTAATTGTTTAACTTACTAAAACAACTTTTCATAATGTAATTTAGATGTCTTGAATCTGTCCTATTAAATAGCATTTATGATTAAATTAAAAACAGTGGATTTAAAAGTTACATCATACAGTATCACACATTTTTAGATTATCTGACAGAACATTTTTACAGGGCCGGCCAAGTATCCACTGAAATTTAGTTGAATATTATTGTGCTTTTACTGTATATATTCTTTATATATTCCCATATATACAGAGATAAAATTATATTAGAAAGATGTATTTTATCCCAAGCATTTTTTACTTACCATGTAAACCAGAGAGTGTTGCACCAATGGCTGTACATGAGATGGCCCTTTTAAGACCAGGCAGAAAAGGAGAAAAGTGCTTTGAAAGATGAGACTACTTCACAGGCCAAGGCCTATCTTCAATCTGAATTGACTTGTAAGGAAGATTTTATCTAGGAACTCATTTCTTCCAAGAAGGAGGAAATCCCTCATCCAAGTGGATACTCAGGTGGGTGGTGAAGTTTTAGAATTCATATGATGTTAATGTCTATCTTGTGGCCTTCTGAGGTTAAAAATCTTTGTTGTGCCCATCAGATATGAATCAGACTCAAAGAAAACCCAGCCACTTGAAAAGTCTGGTGAATCGGGTGATGACTCCTCCATACTGTCTGACTCTTCTGTGGAACTGCCAAAGAAGCCAACAGTGTGTAAATACACGAGGCAAAGCCTGGTACCCAAAAGTGACTACTCATGTGTAAGAGGTAATGAAATACCTGTTTCAAAGAATATGAAATATCAGGGATGCACCAAAATTTCAGCAACTGAAATATCACTGTCAGTTGTATAGGAACTACAGTAGTTCATGGTTTGTGACGACATCAGGTTGTCAAAGTGCACTTTATACTCTTTAGAAATACATTCATGCAACCATAAGACTGATAAATTAATACCTATAAATCAGTGTATAATGCATTATGAGCATGGGCTTCATAGAAACTGTTACCAAGTTTTTTGTGGCTACCTATGTTAGTATAAAGATCTAATTTTATGTTAATTAGGTTACTAAAACAAACCATAATTTTTACATTTTTGTTTAGCTCGGGGAACAGACTTAATTATCATCAGGGTGGTTCACAAAGTACTCCTCCTGAGTGATCTGTCATTAGATGTACAGCACATCCCCTTGTAGAATTGCTATTAATGAATGAAGGTATCATATGAATTTGCTTGAGAAAATTTAAGATCACCAGTAGATTCACCAGAGCATTTACCACTAAAACTGCTTGTCTCTGTGTTTCTTCATTTGGATAAAATTTCCAATAACCCAAGGTTTTAATGGTTCACCAAAAAGCTGTTCAGTGGCCTATCCTGAAAATTATGTTCAACTCAATTTTTTTTTTCCTTTTTTGAGTTTTTCTTCCCATGCTAAAATCAAAAGTGTATAGAACTGAAGGTAGTATTTTGTTGCAATTACTGAAAATTCTTCAAAAAAAAAACAACAACAAAAAAACAACAACCTGCATGTCACAATAACTTGCCATCAATACAACAGGCACAGCATATAATCAGAAAATAGGATAGACAGGGAAAGAACCAAAATAAACAAAATAAACCAGGATTACAAACACAGAACAAGCAGCTCAGCGACATCAGCAGTAGACCAGCAGCAAGACATCATAATGATTGAATGAAAGTCTGGATTATGTGTTAAAGTGCGTGAGACTGTGAATAGGAGAAGCTGATCAGAAGTGATTGTGAATGTGAATATGGATCATGTGATGATTTCTTCATTGAGAATCATGGCAACTAGGGGTCAAGCACCGAAGATCACGCAATCATTATTTTATTTCCTGTCTGTCCTCATCACACCACACCAAGGAAGTCCAGTAAACCTCCAGAGGGCTACAATGAAAAATAGTTCATAGAATTTATTTAACTGTAACGTGTACGTTGAATTGAATGAATTGAGTCGCATTAAAAAAAAAAAGTTTTTCGTACAGCCAATACAATTTAATAATCTACAACTGATATAAAAGTCTACACATCACTCTTAAAATGGCAGGTTTTTGTGATGTAAAAAAAGGAAATCAAGATAAATCATGTCAGAACCTTTTCCACCCTCAAAACGATCAGAAACATTTTAGGGAAAATAAAAATGTTATAATTACCTGGTTGCATAAATGTGCACACCCTTTTATGACTGTCTTCAGAATGAACAAATCACAATCACTTTCATGTTCAAAAGTAATTATCATACAGCTGTCATCAATGAAATTATTCTCCCTGGTTCCATCGAAAAAGAAGAAGGGTATAAAAAAATTTCCAAAACATTAGATGTACCATGGAACTCGGTAAAGGCCATCGTCAACAAATGGGGAAAGTAGAGCACCACAATTGTGCTCTATTTTCCCCATTGCCATCAAGTGAACTATTTTTCACTTGTCCTTTTATAAATATTGGATGGACATTCTGTTCTTGGTGATGTCACCAAGAACAGGATGTCTCTCCAATATTTATAAAAGGACAAGTCAAAAACTTACCAGGGAGGCTGCCAAGAGACAGCTGCAGGAATCTGACAAGTACTGATTGCATGTGACAGTTTTTCATATTCTTCATATGTCTGGGCTATGGGATAGAGTGGTTTTGATGGAAGCCCTTCTTGACAAAAAAAAAATTCAAGCTCAACTAAATTAACAAGCTCATCAAGAACACCATAAAAGTGCAGCTTGATGTTGGCAGCATCATGCTTTAGGGCTGCTTTTCTTCTGCCAGAACTAGGGCTTTTATCAAGGTGCAGGGAATTGTGATTAGCTACAAATACCAGTCAATTTTAGTGCAAAACCTTCATGTGTCTACTAGTAAACTGAAGATAAAAAGTAATTTCACCTTTCAGCATGACAATGACTCAAAGCATACATCCAAATCAACAAAGGAATGGCTTAACCAAAAGATCAAGCCCTAACAAAAACATCTGTGGGGTGCCATGAAGCAGGCTGTCCACAGGAGATGCCCTTACAATTTGATGGATCTAGAATGTTTTTTCAAGATAGAGTGGGAAAATATTGCCAAGTCAAGATGTGCCACGCCGATAGACTCTTACCTACTTCAAAAACTAGGAGTTTAGCGGTGTGCACACTTACACAACTAGGCTGTGCACACTTATGCAACAAGTTTTTTTATTTTTTTATTTTTTCCCTTAAAAAGATTCTGATTGTTTATCACTTAATTTTTAGACTTTCTACTTTCACACTGAGGGAGGAAAAAGTTCTGATGCTTTGTCTTGGTTTCATTTTTTTTTACCTCACTAAAACCTGCTGTTTTAACAGGGGGGTGTAGACTTTCTAAATCCATTGCATTTTTAAAACCCTGGAATAAAATCAAACACTACCCACTTCCCTGAGCTCAGGAGCAAAATAAGCTGCTGTGAGGTAGCAATGTTACCCAGTACACTACCATGTCCCTTAAAAACTAATCAAGGTAACTTAAGAAATTAATACTCGTGAGATCTTATGACTGGATCGTGTTAATACTATGTGAAGTAATCACTACATAATTCAAACTAGTAGATTAGATACGTGATTTAATAACTTTTGTATGAGCAATGAAATCACATTTTGATGAGAAATGTGTCATGCTACATATATTATGTCTGAGATAGCAGTGAACCTGACTCCTTCTGCCCTAAAGATCACCATGAGATTACTGTGGATGGTACCACACAGACATCCTAAAGATGGTTGTGGATTCACAAACCCCATCCTCTTCTGGGTGGCCCCAGATAGCGTGATTATAAATAATTTTTCTTCCAAAACTCTATTGCTTGGAAAGCCTGCAATAGCGTTGTAGGCTAAGTTCAGTACCCTATTACTTGCAACCCTGTTACCCATTGTAGGGTAACAAGGATGTGATGTAGTAAGAAGAAAGTTAGTTAGTTACAACTGAGTGCTGCTGAAAAGCAATCTCTTTAGAGATATTGATCTTGAGAGGAGAGCACAGTATCTTCAAAAAGAACGAGAATAGCGAAGAAGAGACTAAGAGGCAGACAGGAAGATCATTGCTAAAGCGATGAGTGAAAGAGGACAGTGGGTCCAGTACACAAAGCGGAGAGAAGCACATGAAAGGAGTAAAGCAAGGAAATCTACTTTGAAAAAAATTGACCACTCCACCAGAAAGTCCTGAATGCCAGCAAGATCAGCAGTCACCTTCAAATTCATGGTGTCATTTTTCAATGTTAATTAGTAACATGAATTATAAATGAATTACAACATAATCATAATGCAATAAGGGAAAAAGAATTAGGTGATGGTATGGGTTTATTGGCATATTGACCATTTTAAGGATTGTTGAATATAATGTATTTTGTTTTAGACAACTTGTACAGGGGAAGAATATATGATGAAGAAACTTCAAAGGGAGATCTTGGAATTAAAGAAAAAGTTTAAAACAACAAAAGCAATGCACAGCAAAAGACAGGAAAGGGCTCCAGCACATGCAAAATTGGCATGCCTCACCTCAAACTAAAGTGAAAAAGCTTCTCAGACAAACCTCGAGCACAAATATAAGAAAAGCTTTGTTTCACACTGCAGTAATTGAGAATATTAAAAGCAAATACATAAAAGGCAAAATATTTAAAAAATAATCAAAGGAAAAATCTTACAAAAGTACACGTTACAACAATCTGCACAAAAATGCCTGAGCTTCTCAAAATTAAGGTGGTGTCACCGGTCTGATGAAAATATTTGCACAGGAAGAGACCAAACTAGTGCCCTCGAAAGCAGCAGTGATTGTTTCTACCTCAGTGATGACATGAGTAGATCAGTTCAACAAGTTAGTATTGAGCCACAGGAACTCTATCTCATGGGATGGCTGTGCAGATATAAGCCCAGATATAAGATATAGGCCCAACTGGCCTGATGCGTTAGTCTGCAGAAAAAAAGGGTGAGAAGTCAGTTGAATGCAACAGGGGCCCCCACAATAAAACTACTTTTACCTGGCAGAAAGCTCCCATGCATGGTTCTGTTCCTTGGACCGAATCTGGCTCTCCCTTTTTGTGAGGACAGTCAGTGTGCTGGTGACATATGAAAATTATTCACCTACAAACCTCCGATAGCTAGCCCCAGGCTGCCTCAACCCCTTCACTGCCGTCTTATCAATTTGGGGACGCACCTGCCCATGGCTCATGTGGACGCCCAGGTACTGTATTTGCACCCAACCAATTACACATTTCTTAGGATTTGCTGTGAGTCCCGCCTATCTCAAAGATTTCAGGACAACTCTCAGATGTTGTAAATGCTGCTGCCAATTATTACTATAAATGATGATCTAAATAAGCAGTGGCATATGCATTGTGTGAATGGTGCATTCTGTCCATTACACGTTAAAATGTTGCTGGGGCTTCAAACAACCCAAATGGAAGGGTGAGAAATTGGTCTAACTCAAATGGAGTGGAAAAGTCTATTTTTTCTTGAGATATTGGAGTCAAGGTAATCTGCCAATACCCATGTGTTAGGTCCAGTGTCAAATAAAAGCAAGCCACCCCTAACCAATTGAGCAGTTCATCGAAATGCATGGCATTGGGTACGCATCAAATTTGGACACTACACTGACATTCTTATAGTCCACACAAACCCCAGACCAATCCATCAAATTATGCATTTTTATATAAACAATCCTCTTTGAAATTGTAGAATCCGGTGTGTGAGGATGCAGAGGAAGACTCGGGAGGAAGGCCAAATTCTTGGCTAGACACCAACGAGTGATCCTCATATGGCATCCATTATGCAGTGGAGCCATTTGCATGGTTTGTGATTGGGACAAAGGGTAAAAGGGCACCCCAGAGGGTGGGGACTGCCCACTTGATGGCTAGACAGTCCTCGGACAGACAGGGTGCTGCTCCCCCTCCACCACCTGGGACAAAATAGGCCCCAGGCTTCTGCCCAATACATCAGCCAGCAGAAAAACATGAGAGAAAATTCAGAAGAATGAAACAGCAGGGCCCCAATTGAGCAGTTCATCAACGTGTGGCATTGGGTATGCATCAAATTTGGACACCGCCTTGACTTTCCTATAGTCCACACAAAAATAGACCAACCCATCGGCTTTGGACACCTAGACTACTGGGCTGCTGCAATCACTGCAGGATGCCTCGATTTTCTCTCATGTCCGTGTCCCAACCACAATCAACAGGATCTCAAGACCTGCCTGTCTTCACGATCTCAGGAGATTGAGGTGGTATATTTGAAGTACATGTCCTCTACCTGTTCACCTGACCTCATTGTTGACTTCTCCGACTCGCCATGCAACCTCAACGGGCCCTTGCCACTTCTTGAGTAATTTAGAGGTTAATGTGGGTAGTAAAACAAGTGCCTTATCTTCCAGGGCAAATTCCCATAGCTGAGTACCATTCTCAGACAGTTGGGACTGTCATTCTTGGGCCTGATGCAAATTCTCCTGTGTTAGGTGACTTAATATGTGGAGTTTTGCTGTCAGGACCAGAAGGTATTGAATTTTGTTTTTTAGAAGGGCCATCCTAACAATTTTCCCTAATGATGTCTAAAGTGCCACAAAATATGCGCCCACACAATAATTTGCATGGAAAAAACTCAGGGAGGCTGGTGGGATCTCTTGTACTACAAACAACAGAGGTTTGAGCCACATATCTCAATTAAGAGCATCATTGTGAAAGAACTTACGAATCATATATCATTTTAAACATTTCATTAACCCGTTCAACCAGCCCATTCCTCAGTGGATGGTTAAAAACTGGTGCGATCGATTTAATCCCTAATAATTCATAAACTTTGCAAAGAGTGAGTGACACAAAGGATGTGCCCTTGTCACTCAGGATCTCTGCACACCCTGCAAACATTGCCATGAATGCCTGGCCAATAGAAATGGGCCATGAGACAGTTTTATCCTGCCCCAAATGCCCAGCCATGGAATTATGATGGGCTGCATGTTACAGGAGTTCCCATTGGCTCTTTGATACCAACAATTGTGTCGCCTCTTCCTTGATTTGTTTCCTGTGTCACTCAATATAACCCATCTTTAATAACTGAAAAGTATGAGTGGGATAGCGCAACTTTAGGTTGGATTAGTTGACCATCAGCTTCTCTCACTTTGCCAAAGGCATGCCTCAGTGTCTTGTTGCATGACTGCCCAAAAGGGAAATCCCCGACAGGAATCCCCACCGAGAGTAGGGCAGAACTCTCCTTGTCCCCCCTGATGCAGGGCTGACGTTGACAAGCTGACATCGATGGCCCCGGTTACTGCTTCACCAGGCAAGGCTACGCCAGGGTTTGGTGCATTGGCCAGGGTTTCAGGCATTAGAAAGAGAGCTATTTGTTACTGGGCCCTGCAGTAGTGAAAAATTTACATTTATATTTATGGCATTATCCAGAGTGACTTACAAAAGTGCTTTTAAGTCTATCAAAAATATATTCTGATACTGGCTCACTAGGTCACAAACTAGGAATATCATCAGTCCAAAACGCTGTTGGGAAGGTAATAGACAAGTGCTCAGACAATAATTATTTTTTGGTTTTGTAAGTGCTAACTTAAATACTTTAAGAAGAGGTTAATCTTTAGATGTCGTTTGAAGACTGCCAGAGACTCAGCTGTTTGGACATCTAGGGGAAGTTCATTCCACCACCTAGGTGTCAGAATAGAGAAGAATCTCGATGCATGCCTTCCTTGTAACCTGACAGTTGGAGGGACCAATCGAGAAGTGCTAGAGGATCTCAGGGAGCACGGTGCCGTGCGAGGTGTGATAAGAGCTTTGAGATAAATGGGTGCTGGTTCGTTTTTGGTTTGTAGGCAAGCATTAGCGTTTTATATCTGATGCAGGCAGCTACAGGAAGCCAGTGGAGAGAGCGTAGCAATGGGGTGGTGCGGGAAAATTTAGGAAAGTTGAAAACCAATCGTGCAGCTGCATTTTGAGACATGGTATGGAATGTTCCACAATGTGCCTCTCTATTGCTTAACCCATTGACAAACGTTTCCCATACTAATGCCTAAAACCCTGAACAATATGTCCCAAGAATTAGTGGATGGGTGAGGCCAGGTCTACTCGCGCCTCCACTTTATGCTTTCATCCCTGGAATTTAATAATGACGGCACCAACGGATACTCATGAACATACCCATACACACACCTCACCTTCACTAATTATGCATTTCCTGATGCTACAATAGATGGTGGTCTAGTTAAACCCTGAGTCCACCAAGTCCCTTGTGAGTGTATTCCCTTATATACTCAATGACGTTTGTTCCTGCTCTAAAGTGGAAGTTTCAACACCACTCTAGAACCCAGTGTATGATGGTGCAAAGTCCAGGGTCACACCAGCACACTTTAAAACAAAACCCAATCACAAAACCAAACAAAGCAAAAAGGGTTGCAGTTTTCAATCCATTCAAGTTCAAATTCAGTCCTCGGCATTTGGGTGTGTATAATGAACACCCTAACTGGTTATAGCCATCACTGAAAATGCAGCAAATGCAAACAAGTAGAGTGGAGACACAGAGGACAATCATCACACGTTCCCTGTCACTTCAGATTGCATTATGCGCTACTGACTCTAGATGACACCCCGCATATAAGTTTCATTATAATCATGTAAAAACATCACTTAACAGTGATACACACTGATAAACCACTTTCCTGAAGCCATAGTTCATTTTTTATCAGAAGCATGAGAAAAACATCACTCAAAAATCACTTTGTTAGAAAAACCACTTTCTCAAGCCCGGATCTTTGAAACTGTCTAAAAAAGCGTTTTCTTGTTTTAGCACATGTGTGTTCATTAAGAAAACAGTGTGTTAGTAAACATCTGACGTGTGCTCTTTTTGGTACTGCATGTGTGCTCCTTAGGCGCTGAAAATGCTATTTAGGTATGTTCAAAGTGCTACGAGCTTGACAAAGTGGTTTTTCTGATAAATGCAGAATTGCACATGCATGAAGTACATTTCAATGACATTTATTGCATCTTTAGGATGAACAATGACACAAGATATAATTGTTTGTATTAAAATGTATGCTTTGATAATAATGTGTGAAAAAGTGTAAACTGTGAAAAAAAAAGTTTCAAATGTCCATACTCCCAAATATGCAATAACACTGCTATTTATGAGGAACCTCTAGGTGGTAATGCATGTGTGTTCTTTAGGCGATGAAAACGCTATTGAGACAATTTCAAAGCGCTACTAGGTCGGCAAAGTGGTTTTTCTAAAAACCGCATACGTGCACGTGCATAGAGTACAGTTCAATGACATTTGTCAAACGTTTGGGACGAAAAATGATAGGACATATAATTTTTTATATTATAATAATAATAGTTTAATATGTGAAAAAGTCTAAATATTGAGCAAAAATTTTTTAGAAAGCAATACTCATCAAATATGCTTTCTACACTGTGTTCTTATCAATACTCTGCGCTAATATGTGCGTAGGCTTAAGGCGCTGAAACACTATTTTGACAGTTGGTTTTTTCTAACAAAGGTATATGTGCACATTTGTGTAAAAGTCATGCATTTGTTTATATTTCAATGACAGTTATTGCATCTTTAGGATGACATCTTTAATGACACGAGATATAATTTATTAAAATGCATGCTTTGATAATGACGTGTGCAAAAGTATAAATCGTGAAAAAATTGTTTGGAACGTCAGTACTTGTCAAAAAAAAAACAATAACATTGTTATTTTTGACAAACCAGAGTGTGCTATTGCAATTGTGCTCTTTCAGCTATGAAAACGCTGTTTAGACAGTTTCAAAGAGCTACTAGCTTGGCAAAGTGGTTTTTCTAACAAGCACATATGTACACATGCATGAAGTCCATTTCAATGACATTTATCGCATCTTTAGGATGAAAAATGATACGAGATATGATTTTGAAGATAAAAGATAAGATTATAAGATACGAGATACGATAAAATAAAATATTTGCTTTGATAATAACATGTGAAAAGTATAAATCGTTAAAAACATCTTTAGAACCTCAATACTCAAATACTCAAATACACAGTGACACTGTTATTTTCGACAAACCTCTGTGTGCTAATACAGTTGTGCTCTTTAGGCGCTGAAAACGATATTTAGACCGTTTCAAAGGTCGGCAAAATGTTTTTTCTAAAAAAAACTCTTATGTGCACGTGCATAAAGTATAGTTCAATGACACGATAGTGCATAAAGTATAGTTCAATTACACGTTTGGGACGAAAAAAGATTAGACATTAAATTTTTTTATATTATAATAATAATTTAAGAATCATGTGTGAAAAAGTCTAAATTCTCAGAAAAAAATGTATAGAAAGTTAATACTCATCAAATATGCACTATCACACTGTGTTCTTAACAATACTCTTTGTGCAAATACGCGCGCACGATTAAGGTGCTGAAAACACCATTTAGGCAGTTTCAAGCGCTACGAGCTTGGCGAAGTGGTTTTTCTAACAAACACATATGTGAACATGCATGAAATCCATTTCAATGACATTTCTTGCACCTTTAGGATGAAAAATGACGCTAGATATGAAATGTTTAGAACGTCAATACTTTGCAAATATGCAATAACGCTGTTATTTTTGACGAACCTCTAGGAGCTAATACAAGTGTGTTCTTTAGGCGCTGAAAATGCTATTTAGACAGTTTCAAAGTGCTAAGAGGTCGGCAAAGTGGGTTTTCTAAAAAAATATATGTGCACGTACATAAAGTACAGTTCAGTGACATTTGTTACACGTTTGGGGCGAAAAATGACAGGACATATACTTTTTTATGTTATAATAATAATTTAATAATAATGTGTGAAAAAGTCTTGCCAAAAAATGTTTAGAAATTCAATACTCAAATATTCACTATCACACTGTGTTCTTAACAATACTCTTTGTACTGAAAACAGGTGTGTTTTTTTATGCGCTGAAAACGCTATTTAGACAGTTTCAAAAAGCTGCGAGGTTGGCAAAGTGGTTTTTCTAACAAACGCCTATGTGCCCTGGCATGAAGTCCATTTCAATGACATTTATTGCATCTTTAGGGAAAATCTCCTCTGATTACTCTCATCAATAGTGTGTTTCAGCCTGCAGATCCTTGGCTCACAGGATCTTCTTTTGATTTCCGCACCATTCTGTGTAAACTGTAGGGAATGTTGTGTGTGAAATTCCCAGATCTGCATTTTCTGAAATTTTCAAACCTGCCCATCTACTACCAACAACCATGCCACGGTTAAAGCCACATAATTTTTTTCCCCCATTCTGATGTTTGATATGCACATTAACTGAAGCTCTTGGCCTGTATCTGCATGACTTTATGCACTAGGATGCTGCCTTATGATTGACTGATTTGATAACTGCATAAATTTTCCTATTAAGGTGAAAAAACATGAAGGCTACACATAATTTTTCCCTCAGCAAGATACAAATTGCTCAAAGACAGTCCAAATATTCACAATAATATAACACACTACCATGTTACAATAAGGTGGCAACTGCAAATTTTTCCCTCTTTGAAGTGTAAAGCTTTTATATATTCTATAAACTATGCTTTTTGGCTGATTTTCCATCCCTGCTGTGTGAATAATAATAATGACCTAATTGTTAACTTACTAAAATAACTTTTTATTATGTAATTTAGTTATCTTGACTCAGTCCTATTAAATAGTATTTATGATTAAATTAAAACCAGTGGATTTAAAAGTTACATTGTTTTAAGACCAGACAGAAAAGGAGAAAAGTGCTTTGAAAGATGAGACTACTTCACTTCTTAAAGGAGGACAAGGTCTATTTTCAGTGTGAATTGTCTTGTAAGGAAGATTTTATCTAGGAACTCGTTTCTACCAAGAAGGAGGAAATCCCTCGTCCAAGTGGCCTGACAGATTTTTCAAACTGAAAAATAAATCAAATAAATTCTATTGGCCTATTCATGATGATGTTATCTGCTACCTCTTTGACAATGTACTCCGCTTCATCCCAGCCCCACTACCAATCACTGGTCGCCATGTGGCGATCTAAAGAGATATATGGCTGTATCTTACAAAGTAAAAGGAGAGAATTTTCATATTCATTTGTTCAGTAATTCTCTTGTTCTGTTATGAATAGCTGATCTCCTTTTCTTATTAACATGAATTATAGTATGGTTATATTCTAAGTTTTACATCTCATTTTCCTATGGTGCTACCTCCCTCAATGACAGGAAAGTTTTAATTTTCTAATATTATGTTTGCACAGCTGTTAGTCTTTAAACTGTTACACAAAGGTTATACACTTGCCATAAGTTCTCAGATTTTCATGCGTTTACTTTTATCCTTGCCTTAGGGTAAAGTAGGCCTATGTTTTGAGTTTTAATGTGAAGACGATACACTTTCATATGTGATGATTTGTATTGTTCTCAGTGTTTCACTCATCTTCAGTGAGACATGTAACATGTGATAAGTTTTAACGGTCTGGTGATGTTGCATGTTCACCACCTTAATTAATTTGATGTAGTTTTTACCTAACTCAATGTGAATTTTGATACCTACTTCAAAGAGACTTGTGATGTGTGAGGTGTTTATGGTCTGGTTTTACTGAGGATCAGTTTCAATTAAAGTAACATTCTTCTAAATCTCTTGTTAATGATGTGTATGTGTAAATGCAACGACACAAGCGCTGTAAGGTGACTACAGAACCTCACCCCTATCTTGTAATGTTAAAGAAAATGAAAACAAATACCAGCTAAAAGAACTTCTCAAGATTCAAGATTCCAACTCCAAATCCCTCAAAACATTACATTTCTTAGAATTCAATGTGCTTCACTAATATAGCTATGCAAATTCCATGCTAATGCAATTTAAAATATGGTATAATAATAAATTTTATTATTTAATTTAAATTATTTTAAAATATGGTATAATAACAACATCAATAATAAATGCAGTTATGTACAAATATGTACAGTGTTCTGAAGAATGTCTCTCATCATCCCTGTTACTCTTGTCAGTCCTGTTACTTCATATGTCAGTCCTGTTGCTGACATTAATTTGATAAAAATGTAAAAATGACAATTAGAAGCGCCACCCAGGTATTACCATTCCAATTAACACTGTAATTTTTTTCCGAAAATACCTTTTATTCAATACCTCTCTCATAAAAATACTTATATATCTTAATTTATATGTGTTCTACTTTTACAATTTAGATTTTCTTGGTCATCTGAAAGATAAAATTGAATGTTTAAAAATATTTTCATAATCAGAAATAATCCCAGTAAAAAGAGAAAAAGACTTCATTGTACTGCCTTGTGCTGTTTGCACTTGTGCACTTCATGTATAAATTTATGTAGTCCCTTTCTGTGTTGTTCTGTATTTGTCCTATGTAGCACCTTGGTCCTGAAGGAATGTTGAATCGTTTCACTATGTACTAACTGGCTGTATACGGTTGAAATGACAATAAACTCCACTTGACTTGACATGACTTGTTAGCGCATAGCTGTTGAAGAATGACTTTCTAAACGTTATTTCTCACGATTTTTACTTTTTCAAACCTTCTCATCAAATTATGCATTTTAGTGTAAACATAAGAAAAATACTTCATTCACATTGATTAATGTATTTCTTAGTAAAACTATTTTTGCCAAGCTCCTGGTGCTTCGAAACTGTCTAAATAGCATTTTCAGTGTCTAATGAGCATACTTTTGTTAGCACATTATGAAAAGTACTTCATCATGAGTACACGTGTTTCTTTGAAAAACCATTTTGCCAACCCCTCGGTGCCTGAAGTGTGCAGTTGTTAGCACTTTAAGAAAACAGTGTGTTTGTGCAAACGTGATGAATACTAGCTTTCTAAACATTTTTTTCTCACGATTTTAACGTTTTCACATCTTCTAAGCATATTATGCATTTTAGTGTAAACATTCATATTTTTGTTTATCATTTTCCACATAAACGTGAACAATGTTATTGAAAAATAATTAATTCTCGTGCATATATTCTCGTGCATAAAGTCGTTTATCTGGGAAGAACGACTTTACCGAGCTCCTGGCGCTTTGAAACCTTTTAGGTAGCGTTTTCTACGCCTGACTGTTTTGTTAAAGTGCTAGCACAAGTGTATTCTTCAGTCTCTGAAAAAGTTATTTAGACAGTTTCAAAGCGCCAGAGTTAACAAAGTGATTTTTGTAAGAAACACATGTGCACGTGAACGAAGGTGTGAAAAAGTCAAAATCATGAGAAATAATGTTTAGAAACTCATTATTCATCACGTATGCGTATCAAAATGTGCTCTTCAGGCGCTTGAAAACGCTATGAAGAGAGTTTCAAATCGCCAGGAGCTTCGCAAAGTAGTTTTCTAAGAACATGTGTGCACGTGAATAAAGTATTTTTCAATTACATTTTTCACGTTTAAGTGGGAAAAAGATTCAAACCACCATTGCTTACATTAAAATGTATGATATAATGAGAAGTTGTGTGTGTTCACTACTGTGTGTGTACACTTGGATGGGTTAAATGCAGAGCACAAATTCCGAGTATGGGTCATCATACTTTGCCACAAGTCACTTCACTTCACTTCACTTCACAAAAAGTCAAAATCGTGAGTAATAATGTTTAGAAGGTCGTTATTCATCAAAAATGTTCTCACTGTTCATAATATGCTAACAAAAGTATGCTCATCAGACACTAAAAACGCTATTTAGACAGTTTCAAAGCGCCAGGAGCTTTTTTCACGTTTATGTAATAAAATAAAACAAAACATGATTGTTTACTCTAAAAAGCATAATTTAATGAGAAGATGTGAAAAGGTCAACATTGTGAGAAATAATGTTTAGACAGTCATTATTCAACACTCTTTTCATACTGTGCTTCCAAAAGTGTGCGCTTCAGCCACTGAAAACGCTATGTTAAGAGCAAATCGCTAGGAGCTTGGAAAAGAGGTTCCCTTTCGATACTACACTTGTACTGCTTCGCTAGACGCTATGGGGAAAACTCCTTTTTCTCCGATGACTGAAGCCTATACAATCACACAGTGACACTGCACGGCCATTGGTAACTGCCCATGCCCATGGCAAGGATGCCTGCCAGAATGGGAGGAGCCATCTGGCTATATAAGTGGGCATTGTGCCACCTGGAGCCGTCTGGATGAATGGTTCCTGCCGGGGCGGCGTCAGGCCCGTCGCCAGCAAGCCACGCCCTTCTTTCCAGAAGTTCATGACGAGCTCACGAAGTCGTGGCGCGCTCCTTATTCGGCTTGCCTTTGCGCGTCTGTTTCTTCTGCGTTCTCCACAGTCGATGGCGCGGTCGAAAAGGGCTATGAGAAGCTACCTCTGCTGCATGAGTCAGTGGCTGCGCACCTCTGCCCGGCCACTGCCATCGGATGGAGAGCAAAGGCCGCGCATCCATCGCGGACAAGGTTCCTTTCCTCGATTCTCCGATTTCTCCCACGGGGCTGTTCGGTCCAGCCGTTGAAGGGTTTGCTGAGCGTTTTACTGCTGCACAGAAGTCGTCTCAGGCTCTGCGACGCAAGGTTCCGCAAGCACCCACACAAACAGCCGCCGTTATGGCAAAAACAATAAAACACAAACATTCTCAAACAGAGAGCATACTTC
>CM074924.1:23791324-23807234 GCA_037576815.1 Pangasius larnaudii | reverse complement strand
GTTTGTGACAACATCAGATTGTCAAAGTGCAGTCATCTTTATACTCTTTAGAAATACATTCATGCAACCATAAGACTAATTAATAATATATATATTAAAATATATAAATCAGTGTATAATGCATTATGAGAATTGGCTTCATAGAAAGTGTTACCAAACTTATTTTTTGTGGCTACCTATGTTAGTATAAAGATCTAAATTTATGTTAATTAGGTTACTAAAACAAACCATAATTTCTACATTTTTGTTTAGCTTGGGGAACAGACTTAATTATCATCAGGATGGTTCACAAAGTACTCCTCCGGATTCTGTAGATCATGGCCTGAGTGATCTGTCATTAGATGTACAACACATCTCCTTGTAGAATTGCTATTAATGAATAAAGGTATCATATGAATTGGCTTGAGAAAATGTAAGATCACCAGTAGATTCAGCAAAGCATTTATTAGATCTTTCACAACACCACTAAAACTGCTTGTCTCTGCATTTCTTCATTTGGATAAAATTTCCAAAATTCCCTTTAACCCACAGGTCTTTAAGTGGTTCACCAAAAAGCTGTTCAGTGGCCTATCCTGTCAATAATTGAATACTATGTTCAACTCATGTTTTTTTTTTTCTTTTTTGAGTTTTTCTTCCCATGCGAAAATCAAAAGTGTATAGAACTGAAGGCAGTATTTTGTTGCAATTACTGAAATTTTTCTTCAAAAAAAAAAAAGAAAACCTGCATGTCACAATAACTTGCCATCAATACAACAGGCACAGCATATAATCAGTAAATAGAATAGACAGGGAAAGAACCAATAAACAAAATAAACCAGGATCACAAACATAGCATAAGCAGCTCAGCGACATCAGCAGTAGACCAGCAGCAAGACTTCATAATGATTGAATGAAAGTCTGGATTATGTATTAAAGTGCATGAGAAGGAGGAGAAGCTGATCAGATGTTCAGTGATTGCGAAAGTGAATATGGCTCATGTGATGATTCCTTCATTGAGAATCAAGGCAACTAGGGGTCAAGCACTGAAGATAACTCAATCATGATTTTATTTGCTGTCTGTCCTCATCACACCACACCAAGGAATTCCAGTAAACCTCCAGAGGGCTACAATAAAAAATAGTTCACAGAATTTACTTAACTGTAACGTGTATGTTGACTCCACATGAATGAATTGAGTCGCATTAAAAAAAAATTGTTTTCGTACAGCCAACATGATTTGATAATGTACAACTGATATAAAAGTCTACACATCACTCTTAAAATGGCAGGTTTTTGTGATATAAAAAAAAAGGAAACTAAGATAAATCAGGTCAGAACCCTCAATGTGAAATTACAATGTATAAAAATGAAGTGAAAACAATCAGAAACATTTTAGGGAAAAATAGGGAAAATAAAAATGTTACAATTACCTGGTTGCATAAACGTGCACACCCTTTTATATTTGGGGATGTGACTGTGCTCAGAATGAATCATTCACAATCACTCTCATGTTCAAAAGTAATTATCATACAGCTGTCATCAATGAAATTATTCTTCTTGGTTTCATCAAAAAGAAGAAGGGTATAAAAGAATTTCCAAAACATTTCCATGGAACACCGTAAAGGCCATTGTCAACAAATGGGGAAAACAGAGCACCACAATGACATCACCAATAACAGGATGTCCCTCCAATATTTATAAAAGGACAAGTCAAAAACTTACCAGGGAGGATGCCAAGGAGCTGCAGGAATATCTGACAAGTACTGATTGCATGCGACATCAGTTTTTCATATTCTTCATATGTCTGGGCTATGGGGTAGAGTGGTTTTGATGGAAGCCCTTCTTTACAAAAAAAATTCAAGCACAACTACATCAACAAGATCTTCAAGAACACCATAAAAGTGCAGCTTGGTGTTGGCAGCATCATGCTTTAGGGTTGCTTTTCTTCTGCCAGAATTAGGGCTTTTATCAAGGTGCAGGGAATCGTGAATAGCTACAAATACCAGTCAATTTTAGTGCAAAACCTTCATGTCTACTAGTAAAATGAAGAAAAGTAATTTCACCTTTCAGCATGACAATGACCCAAAGCATACATCCAAATCAAAAAAGGAATGGCTTAACCAAAGGAAGATCAACCCCAAACAAAAAAAAATCACCATGAGATTACTGTGGATGGTACCACACAGACATCCTAAAGATGTTTGTGGATTCACAAACCCCATCCTCTTCTGAGTGACCCCAGATAGCGTGATTATAAATATTTTTTCTTCCAAAACTCTATTGCTTGGAAAGCCTGCAATAGTGTTGCAGGCTAAGTTCACTACCCTGTTACTTGCAACCCTGTTACCCATTGTAGGGTAACAAGAATGTGATGTAGTAAGAAGAAAGTTAGTTAGATTTTCTTTCTGAATGAGATATATCAAATTAATAAATGCCTACAGCCTGGTAGGTTACAATTGAGTGCTGCTGAAAAGCAATCTCTTTAGTGCCCGGAATGATACTGATCTTGAGAGGAGAGCACAGTATCTTCAAAAAAGAAAGAGAAAAGCGAAGAAGAGACTAAGAGGCAGGCTGGAAGATCACTGATAAAGCACTCGAGTGAAAGAAGACAGTGGATCACATGAAAGGAGTAAAGCAAGGAAGCCTTCTTTGAAAAAAATTGACCACTCCACCAGGAAGTCCTGAATGCCAGCAAGATCAGCAGTCACCTTCAAAGTCATGGTGTCATTTGTCAAGGTCAGTTAGTAATGTTAATTATAAATGAATTAAAACATAATCATAATGCAATAAGGGAAAAAATAATAATGATGGTATGGGTTTATTGGCATACTGACCATTTTAAGGATTGTTGAATTGAATGTTTTTTGTTTTAGGCAACTTGTACAGGGGAAGAAAATATGATGAAGAAAGGAGATCTCAGAAATTAAAGGAAAAGTTTAAAACAACAAAAGCAGGGCTCAGCAAAATACAGGAAAAGGCAACATGCAAAACGGGCATGCATCACCTCAAACTAAAGTGAAGAAGCTTCTCAGACAAACCTCGAGCACAAATACTGTATAAGAAAACCTTTGTTTCACACTACAGTAATTGAGAATATTAAAAGCAAATACATAAAAGGAGAGAGAGAAAGGCAAAATATTTCAAAAATAATCAAAGAAAAAAAATCATACGAAAATACACATTACAACAATCTGCACAAGAATGCCTGAGCTTCTCAAAATGGAGGTGGTCTGAGGAAAATATTTGCACATATCAAAGGAAGAGACCAAACAGAATTGCTAGTGCCCTCAAAAGCAGGAGTGATCGTTTCTACCTCAATGATGACATAAGTAGATCAGTTACATATCAACAAGTTAGGATTGAGCTGCAGGAACATTAACTCATGGGATGGCTGTGCAGATGTCAAAATAAAATTTAAACATAACATATGGCAGGAAGCAAACAGTTCTCCATTAATAGAAATATTACAATTCATTGGCAAAATATCTTTAGCCCACACAAGCTTCCCTTCTGTGAAAGATAATGGTGTGATAATGGGCTTAATAGTATTATAATATTATATAATATTATATAATTATTATACAGGAGACATCCTCTGGGGCCCTATAAACTATTAAAAGTCATAATATCATGTTTTATTTTTATGTAAAGAATTGTATTTGTTCCAGTTTAGGCCCATCACTACATATTTCAAGGAGCCAAGCAACACACCACAAGAGCACAATGTAGGTATCTGATATTCATAATATTTCACAGTACAAAATGCTTCATCAGGCAGCACTCTCAGCATGCTCTAATGGACCACACTGCCTTGCAAAAATCAACTCTGTGGTCAAGTGACAACACAGTCATATCCTGGTCTGGAGGACCATGCTGTTATGTGAGTTAGAAGGCCCTATTCAGACAGATTGAGGTGGAAAAACTTGCAGATTCCTCCTAAACCTCTCATTCAGGTAACTGTCACATTTATTTATTGTTTTGGAAGGGAGTCCTTGTGTATTTCTCTCTGGGCACCTAATGCACAGAGTTGTGTGAGCACATAGGTATTTACTGAGAAATCATATTTGATGAATATTAGCTTTCAAACATTAATTTCCATGCTTTTGAAGATTTTATTATGAAATGATCGATTTTATATAAGCAATCATGTTTGATATCATTTTTTTAATCAATCATGTGGAAAACACTTAACAATTATGCACACTACGTTTGCTTGAAAAGCCACTTTCGTCAAGCCTTTTCGTCTTGAACCCCACAGCTATGTGAGCAGCATAGCAGCATGTTAGAATGTGCTTGATGAATACTAATTTTTGTAACATTACTTTTCATGTTTTTGACTTTTTAAGACTTTATTATCAATTTCGGCATTTGTATATAAATAGTCATGTTTGAAATTGTACAATCCGGTGTGTAAGGGTCCAGAAGAAGACTCGGAGGCAGGCGGAATTCTAGCAAAGCTCCGAGCTCACATTTAATCAACCCTGCACTTTCCAGTCCACTTTCAAAAACTCAATCAAAAAAACCAAACCAACTGAAAAGGAATGCTCTGTTCAAAACCAAGTTTGAACGGTTTAACTGACAGATACCAACTGTTGGACTCCTTCATGCGGTGGAGCCATTGGAACGAGGTGTGATTGGAACAGAGGGTAATCATGCTCCATCATGCTCTCTGAATGGAAGCTTGAAGCTGGTGTACAGCATGGGGTGCTCCTCCTCCTCCAATACCTGGGGAAAAAACAGCCCCCAACTGGCCTGACACATTAGTCTGCAGAAAAAAAGGGTGAGAAAAGTCAGTTGAATGCAACACGGGCCCCTACAGTAAAACTACTTTTACCTGGCAGAAAGCTGCCATGCATGGTTCTGTCCACTGGACCGAATCTGGCTCCCCCTATTTGTGAGGACAGACAGTGTGCTGGTGACATATGAAAATTAAATACCTACAAACCTCCGATAGCTAGCCCCAGGCTGCCTCAATTCCTTTTTGGTCTTAAGCATCAGACAGGCCACAATCGCTGCCATCTTATCAATTTGGGGACGCACCTGCCCATGGCTCATGTGGAAGCCCAGGTACTGTACTTCCACCCTACCAAATGCACGTTTCTTAGGATTTGTTGTGAGTCCTGCCCATCTCAAAGATTTCAGGAGAACTCTCAGATGTTGTAAATGCTGCTGCCAATTATTACTATAAATGATGATCTAAATAAGCAGTGGCATATGCATTGTGTGGATGGTGCATTCTGTCCATTACAATTGTCGCTGGGGCTTCAAATAGCCCAAATGAAAGGGTGAGAAATTGGTGTAAAGCAAAGGGAGTGGAAAAGTCTGTTTTTTCTTGAGATATTGGACTCAAGGTAATCTGCCAATACCCATATGTTAAGTCCAGTGTCAAATAAAAGCAAGCCATGCCTAACCAAACGAGCAGTTCATCGATGCATTGGACTACACTGACATTCCTATAGTCCACACAAACCCAGACCGACCCGCTGGCTTTGTGCACCAAGACCACCAGGCTGCACCAATTAGTGTGGGACTCCTTGATTATTTCCATGTCCATGTCCCAACTAGCACCAGGTCTATGTCACCAGGGCCTCTATCCGTCGTGCATCATCTCAATCCTTTCGCATGACCTCATAGTTGACTTCTCTGACTCGCCATGTGACCTGAAAGTAATTTAGAGCTTGATGTGGATAGTACAACGAGTACCTTATCAAATTATGCATTTTTATATAAACAATCCTCTTTGAAATTTTAGAATCTGGTGTGTGAAGATGCATAGGAAGACTCAGGAGGAAGGCCAAATTCTTGGCTGGATACCAACGAGTGATCCACATATGGCATCTTTTATGCAGTGGAGCCATTGGCATGGGGTGTGATTGGGACAAAGGGTAAAAGGGCAACCCAGAGGGTGGGTACTGCCCACTTGAGGGCTAGACAGTCCTCGAACAGGCTGGGTGCTGCTCCCCCTCCACCACCTGGGACAAAATGGGCCCCAGGCTTCTGCCCAACACATCAGCTAGCAGAAAAACATGAGAGAATATTCAGGAAAATGAAACAGCAGGGCCCCAATTGAGCAGTTCTTCAATGTGTGGCATTGGGTATGCATAAAATTTGGACACTGCCTTGACTTTCCTATAGTCCTCACAAAAATGATGGGCCAACCCATCGGCTTTGGACACCTAGACTACTGGGCTGCTGCAATCACTGAGGGATGCCTCGAATTTCTCTCATTTCCATGTCCCAACCACAATCACCAGGAACTCAAGACCTGCCTGTCTTCACGATTTCAGGAGACTGAGGTGGTATATTTGAAGTACATTACCTCTACCTGTTCACATGACCTCATTGTTGACAGCTCTGACTCGCCATGCAACCTCAAAGGGCCCTTGCCACTTCTCGAGTAATTTAGAGCTTGATGTGGGTAGTAAAACAAGTACCTTATCTTACAGTGCAAATTCCCATAGGTGAGTACCCCTCTCAGACAGTGGGGACTGTCATTCTTGGGCCTGATGCAAATTCTCCTGTGTTAGGTGACTTAATATGTGGAGTTTTGCTTTCAGGTCCAGAACATATTGAATTTTGTTTTTTAGACGGTCCATCCTAACAATTTTCCATAATGATGTCTGAAGTGCCACAAGACATGCACCCACACAATCATTTGCATGGAAAAAAATCAGGGAGGCTTGTGGTATTTCTTGTACTACAAACAACAGAGGTTCGAGCCACATATCCCAATTTAGAGCATCATTGTGAAAGAACTTACGAATCATATATCATTTTAAATATTTGATTAACCTGTTCAACCAGCCCATTCTTCGGTGGATGGTAAAAACTGGTGCAATCAATTTAATCCCTAATAATTCATAGACTTTGCAAAGAGTAAGTGACATAAAGGATGTGCCCTGATCACTCAGGATCTCTGCACCACCTGCAAACATTGCCATGAATGCCTGGCAAATAGAAATGGGCCATGAGACAGTTTTATCCTGCCCCGAATGCCCAGCCATGGAATTATGATGGGCTGCATGTTACAGGAGTTCCCTATGGCTCTTTGATAGCAACAATGTTGTTGCCCCTTCTTGATTAGCAAATTTAGGTTGGATTAGTTGACCATCAGCTACTCTCACTTGGCCAAAGGCGTGCCTCAGTGTTTTGTCGCATGACTGCTCGAAAGGGAAATCCCCGACAGGAATCCCCACCAAGATTAGAGGAGCAGAACCCTCCTTGTCCCCCCTGATGCAGAGCTGACTTTGACAAGCTGACATCGATGGCCCCGGTAACTGCTTCCACAGGCAAGGCTATGCCAGGGTTTAATGCATTGGCCAGGGTTTCAGACATTAACTATTTGTGCAGTAGTGACACATTTACATTTAATGCATTATCCAGAGTGACTTACAAAAGTGCTTTTAAGTCTATCAATCTATCTTCTGATACTGGCTCACTAGGTCAAACTAGGAATACCATCAGGCTGTTGGGGAGGTAATGGACAAGTGCTCAGACAATACTTTTTTTTTGGTTCTGTAAGTGCTAACTTAAATACTTGTGGGAAAATTTAGGAAGGTTGAAAACCAATCGTGCAGCTGCATTTTGAGACATGGTATGGAATGTTCCACAATGTGCCTCGCTATTGCTTAACCCACAAACATTTCCCTTATTAATGCCTAAAACCCTGACCAATATGTCCCAAGAATTAGTGGATTGGTGAGGCCACGTCTAATCGCTGCCTCCACTTTATGCTTTCATCCCTGGAATTTAATAATGACGGCACCAATGTATACTCAGGAACATACCCATACACACACCTCACCTTCACCAATCGTGCATTTCCTGATGCTACGATGGATGGTGGTCTGGTTACACCCTGAGTCCACCAAGTCCCTTGTGACTGAATTCCCTAGAGAGAGGGAGCTGGGGGAGACATCAGAGAAGAAGGAGGAGGAGGAGGGAGGAAAAGCACCTTGGTTTGTGGCCCACAGCACATTGAGAAGTGCCTGCTTTGAGGTTTGGTGGAGGCTGGAGAGAGACTTTATGATCTCCCTTAGTTTGAGGCTTCCAAACTCCCAAGTTTCAACACCACTCTAGAACCCAGTGTGTGATGGTGCAAAGGCCGGTGTCACACCAGCACACTTAAAAAAAAACAAAACAAAAAAACAATCACAAAACCAAAAATGGTTGCAGGTTTCAATCCATTCAAGTTCAAATTAACAGTCCTCTGCATTTGGGTGTTGTATAATGAACACCCTAACTGGTTATGGCCATCACTGAAAACGCAACAAATGCAATTAAGTAGAGTGGAGACAGAGAGGAGAATCATCACACGTTCCCTGTCACTTCAGATTGCATTATATCAATACGCTGCTGACGCTAGATGACACCCCGCAGCCACGGATATAAGTTTCATTATAATCATGTAAAAAACATCACTTAACAGTGATACACACTGACAAACCACTTTCCTGAAGCCATAGTTCATTGAAACTCTGTGTAGTATTTTCTAGCACATAATGCACACAGATGTGTGAGCAAATAAGGATTTACTGAGAAAGCAGTATTTAGAGCATATTTGACAATCCAAAAGTTCTAAAAATTCATTCTTACATATTTGACTTTTTAACACGTTATCATTAAATTATGCATAATTGTATAACCATTCAATTTTTATCAGAATCATGAGAAAAACATCACCTTGGCAACCTTGGCTCGCAGGATGTTATTTTGTTTTTCGTACCATTCTGTGTAAACTAGGGAATGATGTGTGTGAAATCCCCAGAGATCAGCAGTTTCTGAAATATTCAAACCTGCCCATCTGGTGCCAACAACCATGCCACAGTTAAAGTCACAGAATTCTTTTCCAGATTCTGATGTTTGATATGCATATTAACTGAAGCTTTTGGCCTGTATCCCACATGTATGAATGTGTATGTTTATTTGTGTGTTTGTGTTAGATTAGTTTCTGTGTTTTAGAATAGTATAGTCTCATCTGGTTTTTAAAGGCCAGTGTCTTGTGTCTCTGTGCTTCAAATTTATTGCCTTAAACTGCCGATCTTGTTACTGTGCTCTTAATATAGTGTTTCACTATATTTAGGATATTATTGCCGGTGGCCACGGAGGTAATATCCCATACACAATTAATAAATACACTCGTTTCAACTTATCGCTGGACGAATAGTTGATCAGCTATTAAAATATCAAGTTTACAAATTTCCCCTTCTGAGCTGATCTGCTAATCTCCTGCATATATTGGTGGAGAATACATAAAATTACCCTAAACAGCTAATTTTCCCTACATATTCGTGGAGAATGCGGGTAGTTTAATCTAAATTGTAAGCACTGACCAAGTCACAGGTGTGTATCTTTTTCAGTTATTGTGGATAATGGATCAGAGACAGAAAAGACGAGTCTGATGTGTTAATGTGTGATGTACGCTTTCAGCCGGCTTGCTGTGTGAATAGATGCAAAGTGATAACTAAGTTTGCCCCCCTAGTGTTAACCTGCAGTAAATGTAAAATTAATTTGCCCCTGTTAGGACGAAGAAATCTCCTAGTGTGGTGTGGAAGTGCGGTGAGGATAAAATTAAGCGTGTTCCTTAATTTCTTCCAAAAGGCCTCATGTTGTAGCTAGACTGACCCACTGCGTGTTCCAGTGTTATTCAGGTAGCTATCTGACTCCCTGTTCCGAGCGAGGAATATCAGTCACAGTAAACTGCAGTAATTAAAGTGCCCCTGTCAGGACGAAGAAATCTCACAGTATGGTAAAGATAAGAGTTGAGCGTGTTCCTCAATCTCTTCTTAAAAGGCCTTGTGTTATAGCTAAGTTGATGCATTGCGTGTTCCAGTGCCATTCAGATAGCTATTGTTACTCCCAGGTTTAACCACTAGAGTAGCGAACTTATGCTTGTCCTTTTGTGTCTGCTCGCAGAGTTAGTTCTGAAAGCTTATGCCTCACAGTGTAACACTGTCAGTGTCTGAGTGCGTCTTGAATGTGAACTTTTGTTGAGTAAAGTTAGAATAAATTTGTGTAATCAGCAGTGAAGAAACCCTGCTGTATTTGTGTGTCTAGAGAAGCTGGCACGGAAATTGAAGATCCGCCAAGATCGTAATTATTGGGTTATTGTAATCGTGTTAGTGCAGCGAACCTGCCTCTTTAAGTTATATCTCACTTTAACAAACTGAGTTTTAAGCACCACGCCTTAAGGCGGAATGTTTAATTCAGGTGTAGCTAAGCTGACCCGAAGCGGTAGTGTTTACATTGAAGTCTATGCTATGCATTAGCCTGGAAGGTTAGTGGTTAGCGATTAGCATGTTGTGGCTTGCAATTGAATACAACTTGCGCTTTGTTAAAGTGATTAACCCTCATACTTATTTCGCTCTTTTCTGTTCCATTTACTCTTCTTCCTTCTTGCTATTTTCCCCTCAGTCCACTTAGAAGGAAAATACTTACCTACAACTACTTATTGTGTGACATTTAAATTTAATCAAGCTATTAAATTTTACTGAAAACACTGGAGTGTAGACTCTTCCCCATCAGGTTAAAGTCACAATTATTATTTCACTTTAAGGCATTTGACACTCTGGTGTCCTTGCTTTGCAAGTGTCATTTAGATAGGAGAGACTACTGTCCCTTACTACGAGCTTCAAAGTGAATCAGAGACAGTTCTTTCACTTTAAGCTCATTTCAAGTATACAATTGTACATCAGCTGTAAGTGATTCAGTACTCATAGTTAAGCATAACAGCAGCAGGGTCCATTCGTGGATTTGATCCACTTGTCAGTTGAGGCAGTCTCCTTCAATTAATCAGGTTACTAAAGTAATTCCTGTCCTTCCCTGTCCTCTGCTATCTCTTCTGTCCCATTTTTTAGACCAAGCTGTGGGAACCATCAACAAAACACTAAAACAAAAGGGGGGGAGAGAGAAAAGAAGAGAGTCCCATGAAATCATTTTAAAGTTGAAACTCATCGCTTATTTATCCTAAATCTGTTCCTTTGATTTAGATTAGTTTAGTGTCAGTCTCGCCAAAGCCAGGTTCCCCCATAGGGCATCAACATGCCTCAGATCACAGATCCCATCACCCACTGGGAAGACTTAGAGGCATGGCTGAGCACTGCGACGAACCGCCTCACACCCAAAGCCTTCGAATTAGTATTATTATTACTACTAATAATTGTAATTCTCAGAAGACTCCTGACACACAATCCAAGACAGAGCTACAGCCACCAGGAGCTAGCTAAAATCACTGGCTCCCTAAGCCACATCCTTGTAGACCAGCTGAAACTAAGCAACAAGCATGTTACCCACTTACAAGAGGAGATGACACATATCCAAAGACGCATAGACAAGCTGGAAGAGAAAGCCCAATACCAACTGAAAAGGTCAGAAGAAATGGAGCAAGAGGCAAAGAAGGAAATTGCAAAGCTCCAAGAAACACTGGCAGCTATCCAGAATGAAAAGAAGGAGGCAAAGTCTGCCCAGAAGGATCTAGCAGACAAGCTCCAATACGCCGAGCAGCTACTGGAGAAAGCCAAGTCTGAGGTCAATGATAAGAATACCAAGATCAAGGCCCCTGCAGATTGACCACACCATAGAAGAGGTGGACACAGTCAAAGAGGAGCTCAAGCATGCCTACGAGCTACAAGCAGAGCCAAGAACGGTGAGACTACTCATAGCATCACCACTGCCCAGCAAAGCAGGGTCACTCATTTATGGAATGACACAAGAAACAAGAAGTGAGGGGGCACAACCAAGAGCCTCACCGGCCCTCACAGAAGAATTCATCCTTGCCAACAGAAGAATGGGATCCATCCATGCAGACACCGAAGCAGTACATGACCTGGCCCTAAAAGACCTTGACTGTCTGGCCAGAAACATTAACAAGTTCACCCCGAATGCTGCTGGAGAATATGACATACAGGCCTACCTGCAAGATATTGACTTCCACCTGGAAATGAGGTCTCAGGCGACCAACCGAGACAGGCTCTTTCTACTGAGGACAACATCTAGTTCAAAGCTTCCTAGATCGACAGCCCATTCACACCAAATCTAACTATCAGCTACTCTGTCAGGCACTGATCAAAGAATTTGCAGACACAGAGTCTGAACATGGACTGTTAACTGCCCTGGAAACCAAACAGGGTCGGCAGAAGAACCCCCGAGCCTACTACAACCTTTGGGGCACATAATGAACCTGAACTTGAAGAGGACATGAACTTCAAAACCCTCTTCCTAAGAAATCTGCATCCTGGAGTAAGCCATCACCTAGGTGTCATGGCCTGCCCTCTCATAACGACGATCCAACAGTTATGGGACCTAACCCAGAAGGCCTATAACAAACAGAAGATGGCCTCAAGGAAAGATAACAAAACATCTACAGTCCTCATTACCCAAGATCCAGCCCTGGCACTGGAAGACCATAAAGAATGGAGAGAACCCAAAACCAGCAACAAACGGTACCCCCATGCCAACGCCAACTGAAGAACCGAATGAAACGCTGGAAAAGGTGGGATCAGCCACACTTCTCCAGAAGCCCATCTCAGCACTACTCAGACAGGCACAACACTGAGTATGCACGAGAACAAAACACTCCACCCTCAGCTGGCCCATGAAAACTGATCCAGCTACTGAAGGAATTCCTCGAAAGAAATGAATCCTCCAAGGAACAGGAGGACATGCCAGAAGTGCCTCACTGGACCAGCACCCATGAGATTGTGGACAAGCTCACAAGCTCTTATCTTGGGCAAGGACGCAACAAGCTTTCTTTCAACTAAGCCAAACCAAGAAACACTTTAGTCCAAAAGACTAGAAAAGGAGGTAGCTGAAACAGACTGACACGGCTCAGACTGCCATACACTACACCACCTTAACATTCATTTAAACCAACCACTATAGGAAACATTCAACTGTCTTCTTGATAGGTAGATCATTTAAATCAACGTGCACTAGTGTAGAAGTTGCACTCATCATTGTAGGGAAACGCTCATTGTTTATCAAAGTTAGTTTTCTTCCTTCCTTTGCAATCACTGTCATTATCTTTCCTTTCTCTTGCTTTCGACTTTTCTTTAGTAGGCCAAACAACCTAGAGAGAAGAAAGAGACCAAAGCCCAGTAAACATAGCATCACAAGTAATTAATCTATCTGAATTGTTAGCAGTCTCAGGCGACCCTGCACCAGCCATAAACAGTTGTGGAGTTGTTGTCTTGCCATGTGTGTGTTTGTCTCTGCTTCATGTTTTTCAGCGCTTGCCGATGTTTTTACCTTGAAACATCGTCAATCGAAGGGGGGTATGTAGGAACTCAGAGATCATCAAACTGAAGAAACTGATTGTCTCTCCAAACACCCAAAGACAAAGACATTCCTTTACCCCAACGGACCGAAGATGGCTCCAGCCTGTCCAAGCTAAACGAAAGCTCGTAAAACATTAAGGGATGCTAATGAACTTCGGAATGCAGAAAACCCCCCAAAAAAGGTGTAAATTACTCCTCGGTGGAGCCGACCTTGAATTGACCACCCTTAACAGAGGCATTTTGTTTGGATTAGGGAACTGGCTGAGGGTTATCCATGGATTGGCATTCGGGGCAGGATAAAACTGTCTCATGGCCCATTTCTATTGGCCAGGCATTCACGGCAATGTTTGCAGGTGGTGCAGAGATCCTGAGTGACCAGGGCACATCCTTTATGTCACTCACTATTTGCAAAGTCTATGAATTATTAGGGATTAAATCGATTGCACCAGTTTTTACCATCCACTGAAGAATGGGCTGGTTGAACGGGTTAATCAAATGTTTAAAATGATGCATACCCAAAGCCACACATTGATGAACTGCTCAATTGGGGCCCTGCTGTTTCATTCTCCTGAATTTTCTCTCATGCTATTCTGCTGGCAGATATGTTGGGCAGAAGCCTGGGGCCCATTTTGTCCCAGGTGGTGGAGGGGGAGCAGCACCCAGCCTGTTTGAGGACTGTCTAGCCTTCAAGCGGGCAGGGGGAGGTTTACTGGAATTCCTTGGTGTGGTGTGATGAGGATAGACAGCAAATAAATTCATGATTGCGTGATCTTCAGTGCTTGACCCCTAGTTGCCATGATTCTCAATGAAGGAATCATCACATGATTCATATTCACATTCGCAATCACTGAACTTCTGATCAGCTTCTCCTCCTTCTCACGCACTTTAATACATAATCTCGACTTTCATTCAATCAATATGAAGTCTTGCTGCTGGTCTACTGCTGATGTTTTGTTTTGTTTATCGGTTCTTTCCCTGTCTATCTTATTTACTGATTATATGCTGTTCCTGCTCTACATTTTGAGTCTGCTTTGCCTTTACAACATGTCTGCCTCATGTGGAAGTTATCTAATTATTGTTGCCTAAAAGGCAGATAAGTGCTCTCAAATACTCTCCTGTGTATAAAAAGGATATGTTACTATTGCTCTAAGCCTTATAGGCTATTAACAAATTAAACACTTTGTTACACATCTGATGATGGACTTTTGTCCAAAAACTTCTGTGTTCCTTTCAACTCTTTGTGTTTTCTTCTTCCGGCTGCTCCCACTGGGGGTCGCCACAGTGGATCATTGGTCTGCATAGTTGATTTGACAGTTTCTACACTGGATGCCCTTCCTGATGCAACCCTCCCCAGTTTTATCTGGGCTTGGAACTAGCACTGGTCCGGTGAGCTTCGGGGAGTGCACTGTCTTGTGCAGCCACAGTTAAATCAAACCCAAGGCCAGAGAGCACGGCTAGCCACTAGTCCTCCAGGGACCGCCTATCGACATTCTGTGTAGTACGTTTTAATTTTGTAGCCACGTCTTCAATATATCTACAGGGGCTGTTAATGCCTACAAATGTGTCAAGTGTTGATAAATGATATTAAAATTGCTTACAATGCTGCACCATAAAGGCACCTTTGATACCTTTGCATTGATATTTATGGATAACGTAAATAAATGCCCACTGCCATCTCAGAAATGTTCTGCACAAAATGGTACTAAAATTAACAAATAAATTATTACAATTTTATTGGTGTTAAGTTATTGTGATATGCAGTTTTTTTTTTGTTGGGAATTTTCAGTAATTGCAACAAAATACTGCTTTCAGTTCTATACAGGTAATGGATCACTTTTGGATTTTATCACAGGAAGAAAAACTCAAAAAAAAAAAAAAGCGTAGAGTTGAACATAGTATTCGATTATTGACAGGATAGGCCACTGAACAGTTTTTTGGTGAACCATTTAAAGACCCTGGAGTTAAAGGGAATCGGAAATTGTATCCAGTGAAGAAATGCAGAGACAAGCAATTTTAGTGGTGTTGTGAAAGATCTAATAAATGCTCTGGAGAATCTACTGGTGATCTTACATTTTTACAAGCCAATTCATGTGATGCTTTCATTCATTAATAGCAATTCTACAAGGGATGTGCTGTACATCTAATGACAGATCACTCAGGCCATGATCTACAGAACCTGGAGGAGTACTTTGTGAACCACCCTGATGATAATTAAGTCTGTTCCCTGAGCTAAACAAAAATGTAGAAATTATGGTTTGTTTTAGTAACCCAATTAACATAAAATTAAATCATGCACAGCCAGCACTTTTGATCTGAAGCTAGGACTGATAGATATTAGATTACAGAGCGCTTACAGAAACTATTACTGATCAGGAATTTAATGTACTGTATTTAAAAGAAACATGGATTAAACTAAATGAGTATGTAGCATTAAATGAAGCTAGTCCTCCTGGATACAGTTATATACATCAGCCCTGTCTAACTGGCAGAGGAGGAGGTGTTGCAGTTATATATAATGATAATCTAGGTGTCACACAAGAACCTAGTCATAAATTCAATGCATTTAAAGTTCTTTATACAAGTTTGGTAACACTTTCTATGAAGCATATGCTCATAATGAATTATAGCCCCATTTATAAATATTTATACGCAATCAT
>CM074924.1:23713593-23728032 GCA_037576815.1 Pangasius larnaudii | reverse complement strand
ATATAGTAATCGAAGTCAAATCAAATCAGAGCAAGCATATGCTTGCTCTGATTTGATTTGACTTCGATTACTATATCAGTACTTTGGTTCTCGGTGAGAGGTACATAATGTGGTTTATCATAAGTAATAGTGACGACTTTGTTGTTTCCCCCGGTTATATGTACGCATCTCAGTAAAGGGACAAAGCTGTCACCAACCCTCTGATATTCAATAATGTCCATATATACCAGTTTTTTTCACTGCTTTGTTGATTTCATTAACCAGTTTTTCAATACTTTCATAATATCCTTGAGTGATTTGACAGAGATAGTATTCTATTCTGTTTACACCATCTGACTCATGTGAAATAGACATTCATGCTGGGTTAAAGATTATCATTTTTTATGTAAATATTGCAAGTATGAAAGGGAAACGTCCCAGTCTCCTTTCACATCGATTGGTTCAGCAAATTTAGCAGCATAGTGCACGATCTTATCATTAGGGCAAATGTCCATTGATGCATTGCTTGGAAGAATCACAAAACCACACTCTTCCTTGGTTTAATGATTATAGATTTCAGTTTTGTTCACGATGATCCTTTTTAAGCTCTAATGTTATGTTAACTACATCTTCTGCAGGAACCCAGGAATTGGGCCACCCCACACATTTCACCAGATAAGCTGGTCAGCAGGTTTCAGAGACGGGTGAAAGGTCCAGTAGCCCACAAGGTCTTTATACACCTGGTGGTTGCAGATTTCTTTTGTTTTCTCTTGACTCGTTCAGAACAGTGTTGATGTGAGGCTCATCTCGCCAATTGCACATGATTCAGTGATACCTTGAAGTTTTTCCAGGGACAGCTTGTGTTTGATTCCGTGCAATTTCAGAGCTCTAACCAGCGTGTATTTCAACCATGGTTTAAACCGTTTTTTTCCCCCACCAATCTGTAGGCATTCACGTGAAGATAGTACATGTGAGGATCAAACAAAGACGTGTGCTGGAGTTGATTCGGGTGATCAGTCGCTCTGCAGTGAGTTGTCTTTCAGATCTTGATCAATAATTCTGTCCAACAGTTCTCCCATCACTGCATGGGTGATAGCTAACACGATGTTGGTTATGCACCTGTCAGTTTCATCATTTGTTGACAGATTCTTTTTCCTGTGGTTTCGCCAGTGTTTTTGCCATCTTTAAAACCCAAACTGGTCACATCATTATCCATGGTAGCAACCTAGTTGTAAAAAAAAAAAAAGGTCTGAATTCATGAGCCATACTGTCTGCTGATGCTCAGATGGCTTGATCTCAGATGGCTTGGGGTTTCTGTTCAGCTTTGAAGGAGTAGTAAAAATTATGACCTCATAAGAGATCTAGTCTTACTTTTATTTCTGCTGTTTCTTTGTTTTTACTCAATTTTTGGAATAATGCATCAATTTGATTAAAGTAGCATTGTAGACTGTGCTGATTTGTTCATTCCTTACTTCGCAATTCTTTTTGTTATCAGATGTGCAGTGAAACCTGGTTCTTTTGAAATTAGTTGCTCTGAGGTGATATATGTCTTGCAGAGATGTACTGCTTCTTCATTTACGCCTATAGGGCTCTGGTGAAAAGAAATCCATTCTAATAATGTAATCAAAGTTCTTACACCATTTAGGGAAGTTTTTCCAGTCACACTGATCAACAGTTACAGTCTTAGTAGCACTGCTCCAGTGGATGTGACCCAATACTGACAAAGTGAAAAGCACAACTCCTTTTTTCTGCATGAAAAAAAAAAAAATCCGGCTGTACAACCATTTGATAATACCCAATACTGAATCTTTTCATGCTCTAAAATGTTTCCAAATCTTCCCAAAGTAGATTAAACCTTTTTTTGGTGCATCTGGACAAGCAGCCATAGTTGAACACTCAAAGAATCAAATATTTGAAGGGAAAATGGAGAGGAAGCGTGTGGTTTAGATTATTTTAATCTGATTGGTCAGGGCACTTAAAGAATCTTCTCTCTCTCTCTCTCTCTCTCTCTCTCTCTCTCTCTCTCTCTCTGTGTGGTGGGGGGGGGGACAATCACTTACACATATGTTTTTTAACGTCAGAGTTTCAAACCACATTTAGGTTTTCAATGGAATCCTATTAACCATTAACCTTTGACATATAAATAACAAGCGTGATGACATTATTTTAAACAAAGGGGAGTTATGTGTGTGTTGGGACAGTCCTTTACTCATTTAACATCTGTGTGTGTATGTATGTGTGTGTGTGTGCGTGTGTGTGTGTGTGTGGGGGGGGGGGGGGGGTAAGGTTTGTTTACAGACACTGTGTGTGTGTCTGTGTGATTGACATTCATTTACACATGTTTTTTTAACATTTAGGTATTTAAAGCATGTTTTAGCTACTTTGAAGGTGCTTGGGCTTCAGGAGCATGTGATTTTTTCAAGCAAATGCAAGTCTACAAACTCCTGTTAAAATTGCATATTTTTGTGATGTAAAAAAAAATAAAGCAAGATAAATCATGTCAACACTTTATCCACCCTCAGTGTGAAATTACATCATATAAAAATTAAGTGAAAAACAATCAGAAACATTTTAGGGAAAAAGAGAAAAATAAAAAACTTACAACAACCTGGCTGCATAAGTATACACACCCCTAAACTGAAGCAGCTTTTGATTTTATTACACCATTCAGTCTTTTTGGCTAAGAGTCTATCAGTATGGCTCATCTTGACTTGGCAATATTTTATCATTCTTGCAAAAACATTAATCAAATTGACCCATCAGATTATAAAGGCATCTCCTGTGCACAGCCCATTTCAGGTCACCCCACAGAGTTTTAGCTGGATTCAGGTCTGGGCTCTGGCTCGGCCATTCAAAACACTGTCTTTCGGGTAAGCCGTTTCTTTGTTGATGTGGATGTATGATTTGGGTCATTGTTGTGCTGAAAGGTGACTTTCTTTTTCATCTTCAGCTTACTAGCAGCCACCAGAAGGTTTTGCACAAAAATAAATTTGTATGGTATTTGTAGCTATTCATGATTATAAATTATAAATGCCTCAGTTCTGCCCCAGTTCTGGCTGAAGTAAAGCAGCCCTAAAGCATGATGTTACAAACACCACCGCCTAAACAGCACTTCATCTGATTGCCTTTATCACCTGTATGCAGTTTTAGCAGAGGTTTAATCAAGTGAGGGTTAAACCAACCAGGCATCACACCTATTGTTCCTGAAAATATATTAACAAGGTAGAGACATAGAAAGAAAGAAATACCCAAAACCTATTAGTTTAAAAATCACAGACTCTAACAGGCAGCAAATTGTGTGCCCAGCCAGAAACTTGAAAAATAAATTTCAAATATAAAGGTGTTCATAGCATTAGGAATAAGTTTAATTTGCAAAAGATATCAAGTTCTACCAGGTTCTAGCTCAGTAAGCAAAGAATTGTGGGTCACTCTGTATCAGGTATCTTGGGGTACCTTGTCAAGATTCATAGCAGGGATTGTCTCACTGTCAGCCACAGCATTGAGTTGAGGAGAAATGAGATAAGCTTATGTATTATATAACCCAGTTATGGAATGGTGGGAAATGCACTTGAGGTCAGTGTTATTGAGTAGGTGGAGGAATCTGTGAGGAGCATGGAGAAACACAATTATCTCCCACAGTAGGACCCACAGCTTTGAGGGCCCATTCAGTACAGTCCATGGCCAATAAGCATGGCAGTTGTCCCTTCATAGGAGCAGGTATGAGAGCTGAAAAATATCCAATAACATCATAAGCACTGTTCCCTTCAATTTGGGATTTGGGATTGGATTTGTCCATGTGTGACCAAATGTGAAAAGGCTTAGTGTTTCAGAGCTTGAGAGGAAATCAGGGCAGATTTAAGCAGAGTGACTCATCTATTTCTGGGGTCCAAGTGATGCAAGTGCTACCTGGCCGGACACCTTTTAGGGCATTATTTAAAAGTTTGTCCAAATCGGAGAAATCTGGGATATACTGTCTGTTTAAATAAAAAAAAAAAGCTCATAGCAGACCTCTGTCCTGTAACAGTTATGGTTTAACTAGAGATGGTAATATTTGGACTCTCCTTTTTTACAATACATATATTGAATTAAGATGGTGTATAGTAAATCATCTTTGTTGTGATCTTTGTTGTGACTTGTCAAGTTGTGATTTGGAATTCTATTTGTAAATTTAATATAATGAATAAAATATTTACCAAGAAAAATGAACAGGTTACATATAGAGTATGTTTCTTTATTGCATTCAGTAATTTTTTTTGTCCAATATCTTCATTATATCCTTCCAAAACGTCCTAGAATGGGTACAGTTGGAGAAAGTGTTTTCAATACATTCATTGTTTTCACCACAGAAGTTACATATATCCCCCACCTGTAGGTTGTGTTTTAAGACAATACTGTTGCAGGGGTAACATTTGTGAAGGATTATGGATGTGACTTCTGTGACAGTGTTACTTGCTACATATTCATTACAGAGGATCCATACATTGTTCTAGTCACTTTCGATGCACCACTGAGACAGTACTACAGGTATATATCTTGGGATATACAGGTCTCTAATAAATCTATTAGTAAATCTTTTTCACTAATATTAATTCCATTGTTGAAGCTGTATTACGGTTATCAAATGCTGATACTGCTTTTGAGGTTTCTCTTTAGCAAGAGCTTCTGATCCTGTAATATATTCTTTAGTGATAATTTCAATATTATATTTAAGAAGGGATTTGGAGTGTTACCAACAAAATATTGCCCCTGCACAAATTTTTAAAGAATAAATTTTTCCTGTGACAGATGTCTGTTATTCCAGATAATGCAACATTGAGGAGAATAGATGTGTTTATAAATAAGAGACCAGAGGAGTAATGAGTTCGTTTGACTGGTAACTTTCCTACTGCATAAGGACACTGCACGTGGGAAAAATTATGAGGCTTTAGATAATAAAACTCTTCCTTGGAAACCGAGATCTCTTGCAAACCATTGAATTTCTTCCTGATAGAATCTGAAATAAGCCAACCTTTACAAATACCTAGCTTTATATAGCAAATATTGGCCATATAAATGTATGTCCGATGCTTACAAATGCTTTTTAAAAATCATAAAACAAAGAAAGAAAAAAGAATAGGTCTTTATATTCTACCAAGCCTGATGTTTTTGGAAATCTGACGATCTTTCAGAAAATCTGACTGGCACTCATCAGTGAGCTTATTAATTCTGTTTTAGCCTTCTGCTAAAACAAAAGCTAGGTTTTTGTAGTCATTGTTTAACAACGTTATTGGATGCTGCTTATCAAAAAGTGGAGGATCCTTGGTTGACTTTATTATATCCTTTTCATAAGTTGCAAGCATAAAATGAGATATGAGCTCTAATAAAATTTGGAATTCAGACCATCACATCCAGGTGATTTATTTATTTATTTATGTTATTTTTGTTATTTCAGTGTTTCAGCATTATTATTTAGATTTGCTATTTTTTCAGTAATTCAATAATTTTAGTCTTTTCCTTGGCTTGATTTTTACTAAAAGCTAGTGCTGTAGTGAATTTCCCAATAAATCATCACTTCTAAGTAAATTGCTATTTAAGCTACCATTAATATACATTTTTAGTTGCTAAGAAAGTTTATTATGAATCTAATCACGCTGTGGTCAGTGAGGACAGAGGGACACACTCCAGTCTCATCTGCCGAGGAAAATAACTGATTTGCTTTTAGCCACAAAGCAGAGAGAAATTTGAGGCCTGGCGCAGATCGGGCAGCAGCACGTGCCATGCCCGGCGCATGCGTGATTCTAATCGGGCACGCGACGCGGATCAGGTAACCATAACGCCTCGATGTGTCACGAATCAGCTAACGAGCACAATAAGCACAATGGTCACAGCAAAACAAAACCACAATTTACAAACTATATTAGAAATAAAAAAGTTTTCATTGAATTTACCGTTCAAAGTAGTCGACATTTAAACAATATCTCGGCTAAATAAAACAAGACCTCTGCTAAGCTGAATCTGTTTTTTCGAAACTAACAGTGGATTTACTCATGACATGCAGTCCGTCTAGGCTGGTTATGCAGCTAATCCTGAAGTGAGAAGGAGCGACAGCAGGGCTAGTAACATCTTTAATCATTTCACAGGTGTTTTATTTAATCTAACCGTTCATTTATGGGTAGTTTTACAGCCCTTAGAGAGCCGTTTTCCTGCTTATTTTATCCAACTATTTTCCCCTGCTCTAACACATTCGGGGGGTTGAAGGGTTTGCCTTTACACTAGCATGTCCTGCTCCTCCAACACACAGCTTCTGAGTGACTGTTAATCAGCTGACTGGGTAAATCAGGAGTGTTTGTGCAGGATTTTGAAGTCCAGGCCTGATGGCCCATGACTGCAGTTCCATGTTTTCACTGCTCCAAATCTAGTTGAGAAATACTTATGGCAGGTTTGCTAACTAGCACGCAGGCTTGGGTGTACCTGGAGCAGATAAAACTTTAAAAGTTGAAGGACCTTCAAGGGCATGTGTGGCTGGAGGCCTTTATTCCACCCAGAAAGGCAAAGTACAACTGATGAAACAGGTGGAATAAGGTAAGACTCCTGCTGGGTTGGATTGCAAATCTGCAGCCATGCTGGTTTATGGATAAGATTGATTGTACATCAGGGAACCCAGTCCTTGACTATTAAGTGCTCTTCGTTCAGTATTGCTGAGCTTAAACAAAACGAAGCATTTGATTGTGTTTTTTTCTTCTTTTCCAGGTCTGAAGATGCTTGGTGTCAGACCTCTCGCCTACTATAGGACATCATGGAGCATGCTGAGAATCCCTCTACAAGTCAGCCATAACCATATACCAAGGGTGTATAGCTGCTACACACTACACACAAACAGTTGTCAAAATAAGAAACATGCACATTTCAAATGTACTCATGAAAAAGCTCTTCTGTCACAATCATTTGAGCAGCAGCAAGCTACATTTTCTCAGGACAATACCCAACCTCCAAAGTCTAGTTTCTCAGCCAGGATAAAGCTCCAAACACGACTGGCCGTGACACTACTTGTTGGAGGTGCTATAATTGGCACCTGCTGGTATGTGCATGAGGAAAAGCAGCAGAAGCTGCAGATGCAGCGGATAGAGCAGTTGAGGAAAGTGGCCATAGGTGAGGGAGACTTCTGCTTGCTGGACCACACTGGTCAGCGACGGACCAAAAAGGACTTCTTGGGGAAGTGGGTGCTCATGTACTTCGGCTTCACGCACTGCCCTGATATCTGCCCTGATGAGCTGGAAAAGATGAGCAGTGTGGTAAAGCTGCTGGAGGAGACAAACCTGCCATGTGTGCAGCCGCTGTTTATAACCGTCGATCCTGAAAGAGATGATGTGGCTGCTATGGCTAAGTACGTCAGAGATTTTCACCCACGGCTGATCGGATTGACAGGCACACCTGAGGAAGTAAAGGAAGCTGGACGGGCTTACCGGGTTTATGCGAGTGCTGGACCCAAGGACGAAGATGGAGACTATATTGTGGACCACACCATCCTTATATACCTCATCAATCCAGATGGCCTTTTCTTGGATTATTACAACCGAATGAAAAATGCCATGCAAATTGCTGAAAGCATTCGTCAACACATGAAGAATTATGTGAAGTTATTCCCTGACCAGCGTTAAGTCTGATACAGGGAGATTTGATTATATATTGCAAAATAAAGTGTACCTGAATATGGATTAGGCACCTGATAAACACAAAACAGAAACAGGCTAAATAGAAGATAAATATGACTGACCATTTTAAAATGTGCCACTGATCAACTTAAAAAAAAAAAATATTATTCTGGTCTTTTTTTATTGATATAAAAATAATGTAAGTAGTTGTTTAATTGAGGTTCTGTAAGATCTCAGAGCAGTTTATCCAAATGAATAAAAAAAATAATTCTAACTTTCAGAAAATGATGCATGTTCTTTATCACGTTGTTGATACTTTTATCAACAACGTGATAAAGAACATGCATCATTTTCTGAAAGTTAGAATGGTCCTTTGTAGAATGGTCCTTTGTCCTTTGTCCTTTGACAAACATTCAAAATTCATAATCAGTATGAATGTAATATAGCACAAGTCGATGGTTTAATCACACAGGGGCACTTTAAAGCATTAAAAATATAGTAATATACAAGAGTCATTAGACAGTGACACAAATTACATTAAAAATAGTACAAACATGCATAATGAACATCTCATACACAAAGAACTGTTTCCCCAAAACTGCACTTAAGCCTGAATTAAAAAAAAATCTTTAAATGGGTATGCACTTTAATATACACTCACTGTCCACTTTATTAGGAACACCTGTACATTCATGCAGTTATCTAATCAGCCAATCATATGGCAGCATCACAATGCATAAAATCCTGCAGATGCAGGTCAAGAGCTTCAGTTAATGTTCACATCAAACATCAGAATGAAGAAGAACTGTGACTTTAACCGTGGCATGGTTGTTGGTGCCAGGTGGGCTGGTTTGAGTTTTTCAGAAACTGCTGCTCTCCTGGGATTTTCACACACAACAGTCTCTAGAGTTTACACAGAATGGTGCGAAAAACCAAACAATATTGAGTGAGTGACAGTTCTGTGGGTTCTTCATTCTGATGTTTGATGTGAAGCTCTTGACCTGTATCTGCATGAATTTATGCATTGTGCTGCTGCCACATGACTGACTGATTGGATAGCTGCATGAATAAGTATGTGTACAGGTGTTCCTAATAAAGTGGACAGTGAATATACAAATTTCCAACATAAGTTGAACTAATTCACACAAAAGGACCAAATGAAATTGCCTGTCTGTTCCAGATGATGTGTATAAATATCCTTTTGCAGTGTTATTCTAATCTTACACAGGCAGTGAGCCAAGATGAAGACTTGTGGCAGGTCAGGGAAGGTCATGCTCCAGGGGGGTGCTGTAGGACTTGAGGAGCTCGTGTGCCCTCTGTTTGGTCAGTAAAGTCAGGTGAATGGTGTCTATGCTCTCATCAAGACCAGGGCTCTTATCAATCTCCACTGTGTAGTCATTGGCCTGAAGGACACACACACACACAGGTCAGATCCCTGCAGGACTTTCTTCCCCAAAGTCAGTTACTATATCAGTTTCATATGAATGGTGTCACATTGACTTAAACATGAAGAATCAGTTCATAACTGTACAAGAAACTAAATCTGAGCTGCTTCCTAGGATTTTTGGGCAACACACATGATTTTTGTTCTAGAAATAGGGCTTGAGAAAACTGAATTTTGTATCCTGATTTAAAGTAGTTGAATCCTGAACCTCAGCAAAATAAATCAGATTACAATTAACTAACCCAATTCCAGACACTCTGGAGAGGTTTGAGTGTCTGCTGACAAAGGACCAGAAGTAACCCCAGTAACCCTGTCAACACCAAACTGAGGTACAAACACATAGTACTAAGCTGTAAATATGACTAATTCAGGTAGGCTAATTTGATTTGATTGATACTATTTTGTCTGGAAAAATAGTAGTTATATACGTGGGCACAAAACACTGTGTTGGAAATGAGAGTTCTTAAAAAAAAAAAAAATAAATAAATAAAAGTTATATTGTATTGGTCTAATCATTATGTTTTGTCAGAAAGAATAACCACCATCAATAAGATGTAAAAAAAAAAAAAAAAAAAATGCCATGATATTCAATAGTTATTAAACGTGATAAAATTCTGCACATTTTAAATACAGTAGGTGAGGTTGTGTCCAACTTTAACGTGCCATTTTCTAGGCATGTTTCAAGGCACAAGTTTTCAAGTTAACTGATCTGAGTTCCGTTTAATTCTTGCACCTGGGATGGAATAAAAAAAAAAAGACATTTTCATTCCAATATGGTATTTTCATAACAATAGTCACCTACTCTCCTTTTATCACTGTTCAAGACATAACAAACTCAGAAACCATCACATTCAGAACCACAGTATTTTATTTTAAGTAGGGTTAGCAGTTTAATCAGTACTACCTGTACCCTGGTTGAATATCTGTGTACTTTATCCATCACGCATCACTACCTGCTCTTGGGAGGATGTGTGGCGACCATTTCCAGTCATTTCTATTGCAAATTTAATGTTACCAGGAACAGGAGCAAGAAAGTGCTTGGCTTTTTTTTGGTGAAGATACTCAAATCAAAAAGAATCCTCCAGATTTTTTTTATTGTACCAAATAATGGGTAAAATGGGTGGCATAATATTTTTACATACTTTTATGGTAAAAAGTTATGGTTGTATGTAGGAGTATAACAATAGGCAAATTTGAAATTGGTGTTTTTTTTTTTTTTTTTTTTTTTAAAAACCTTTATAATGTCAGTGTCTGTGATCCTTTCAGGTGTTTTCCACCACCGAATATTCAACCACTGCAGTCACTTCTTTAGCTTGGATTCAAACATTTAGCTGTATGTTTGCTGTATTAACACCAGTGTATTGTACACATTTGGAAGATTTGGCATACTAATGTTTCAGTCCACCACTCACTGGCTGTGAGCATCGTAACAAAGTGCTCTCAAACACTAAAGCCTTAAAGACTTCTTCCAGCTCCTGCTTACTGCTGAACACAAGCGTTAGCATTCGCTCATGGAGAAAACAGAAAACAGCAAGGATCCTTTGGATCACTGGGAGCAAATTTCTGATCAAGCTAGTTACTGCAGGTAAATGAATAAAAATCTAAAACATTAATTTACTGCATAAATACTTTAAATTGTTGGCCTTTTAAATCCTCTAGAAAAAGGATTTTGTAGTCTGAGAAACTTTGGGAGACACTACTACTAGATTTTTGTGCAAGTACAGAAGAGATTACAGCCAGTAGCATTAATCAGGGTGTCTGGGTGACTGTTTGAGCAATGGATGGTCTACACTAATTTTAATCTAGTTAAAATTAGGTAAATATTCTGAACAGAAATTTGTTGTTACTTGTCCTTCTTAGTTATCAGATAGATGAACGAGGCCCCCAAAACTAATAAAACTTCTCATTCCCTTTTGAAGCATTAAGGTCAGGGATGTGTATGTCTCCCTATTATAATCTTTGCTCATACTAAACTGGAATCAACCTGATCTAATGAACACAGTGAATGTGTGTACATGTACTAACCAGCTGAAGAGAAGCCAGCATGTATCTACAGGCTTCTGTGTTTTCCATGCCTTTGACAAGAGATGCAAACGATCGCCTCATCCCAACAGCACCAAGTGCACGGACAATCTGATCCCCATAGTCATGAATGTCAAAAACCACATGGTCCTCCTGGACAACAGAGAGCACCACTCAATGAATCAGCTGAATGCATTTAAACGTTTTAATTTTTTTTTAACAAGAAATTGAACACTAAAGGTGATTTTAACAAACTTACTCAAATTAACATGACAAATCATTTTATAAAAACATTTATTAACACAATTTTTTTCAGGTCGTTTAGACATTAAAAGGTGAAATAAAGATTAAATAGAAATGTAAAAAAAAAAAAAAAGCAGGATTTGCACAAATAATTAAAAAAAAATAAAATAAAAAATCACATCTTTCTCTCATGTGCATTTATACTTGTTATACTTATATATGTGATCCTTTGAAAGAATCCTAAGCAAGCATTTGGATTTATGGATTTCCATAAATACTGCTTACATAACTACATAAAATTGATTTATATTAGTTATTTAAAACACTTCAACAATAATCCAACACACACACACACAACTCAAGAATTAGCTGATTAGTTGCATCAGGTGTGTTGAGGAGGGAAAACACTCCAGTCAGCATGGACTTTATTGCCAAGTAGTAAACAGAACACAAGGGTTTAAAGGCAGGAGATACATGTACTGGACAGCAGATACAGGAATAAAGCTTGCATACAGACCTTCTGTATGATTCTGATGAACCTCACCACACCACCAGTAGGTATGAAAGTATGAGTGCCCTCTCACACCGTTCATTCATTACCTGAGCCAAGAGCCGAGGGTTGATCTCGTCCTCCCACTCCTTTACCCTGCGAGACAGAGCTGTCTCCTGAGCGTACTTCTGGGAGTTGGCTAGGAACAACTCCTACAACCAGAGAGGACCCAGTCAAAGATCACACATGCATGTAGTACTTAGTCAGCATTGTATCACTTCACAACTGCCCAGGGAATATAATTTGAGCTGTATCCCTGGATATATGGAGCAAAACATTCCTCCAACTCCTAATTTAACAGCAAAGTAAATGTCTGTTTAATCTGGCTTAAATGGTCAGGTTTGAACAGCAACCTTCATCATTTCTTGGCCCTCTAACACATTGACAAATTGTAACTTAATTAAATCACTAGACCAATCCGGAACAAATCTCTTAAGTATTACAAGAGGCCATGCATACCACACTCTTTTTGACCAAGTCTTCATAACTAATCCGGCCCATCTGTGAGTCTGGGAACAAAGAGGAAAGATGTACAGTTGTAGTCCATGCATTCATTCATTCAAAACATGCATTCATGCTTATGAAAACTAGGTTGAATCTGTATATATTACCAGTGAAAATTGGGTCATGTTCACTAATAATGTCTCCAGGTGCATGATCTTCAACCAAAATTTCATTTTCATGATCTGAGAAGTCATCACCTGGATAAAAAAAAAAAAGAATGAAATGGTGTGGTGTTTTAGCACAGTAACTTTATTTACTAAACATCATCTACATAATTGCCATTTCTTTGTAAACACACACAGAGTTGTCTTCCACTCAGGAACTCATGTTAACGCATCTGCTGTTATGCGATCCGGCCAAGAGAATGATTTCAATATGTTCTTCTTTTATCAAAGGCATTCTTAAAGGCTATCTGAAAAAATATATAATATAAACTAAGTATGAAAAACTTTGGAAGACATTTTGCTAAAAAGTGTTAATTTCCCCCAAATATGGAGACTTCTGAGACATCCAGGAAGAAAAATCTAACTGATCTGCTTTAGGAAACTGTATATGGACATGCTTGTTTCTCTCACCATCCAAGTCTGGATGTCGGACCACCTCATCCTTGTCCTCTTGATTCTCTGGCTCCAAGTAAGTTCTTCTCAGCATGTCGTCAGATATGTACACACCCTGAAAGAGATGTAGGATTAGACATGTGTTAGTAGTACACATACCAACTTGCAACTTTTCATAAATACAGATATACACAGTAAACAAATGCATTATCCACAGGGCAATCTAAAAAGATACCGTTTTTCTTAGAACCCTCTTCCGCAATTTAAGCCGCTGGCCTATCTTGCCCAGGTAGATGTAGTTGAATTCTATAATGGAAAAATGCATAATCATAATTCAGGTCAAACAGACTATAGAGAGCAATCATACATGTTCTGAAAATTTACCAGGATAAAAAGGTCCATTCTTAAGCTTGCGGTCCATGCTCTCATCTACAGGAAAAGAGAAACATTAGAATTATTAGATAGTTTAATATCTCAAAGGGACTTACAGCCACAACACAGTACACTTACCGTCCACTTTAATAGAAAAACCTATACACCTGCTCATTAATGGAGTTATCCTATCATTCAATCATGTGGCAGCAGCGCAATGCATAAAATCATGCAGATACAGGCAAAAACTTCTCTTTTTTTCAGAAGGAGAAATGTCAAATTGTGCTTCTTCAGGAAACCCATCTCTCTGATATGCTATGTAGCTATGTAGAAGATAGGTCAGTTAGGTATTTTTTTCCTCTTGTAAGTCCAACAGCAGGGGTTCTCCTGTTCTCCACAAGAACCTCTCCCGTGAAACAGAAAAATCGATAATGAAGGCTGATATGTATTCCTTTCAGGCTTGTTATATGGGGAACATGTGTTGATTTGTTGTATCTAAGCCCCCACAGTATATGAGTCCCAGTTTTTCCCCCAAATTACTTGCAGATATATCTTTATTTTCATGTTCTCTTATACTCTTAGGAGGGGATTTTAACCATGTTAGATCCAACCATAGACCAATCTCCTCAAAAGGAGGAAAAGGTCAAGGAAAAGTATTAGGCTTTGTGAATTGTGCAATGATCTGGAATTTCTGATTTCTGGAGGTCATTGCAATATGAAGGGTTAGTGACTATACTTCCCCCCCCTCAGCCTCATCAAACTTCTTCGTGCATCGATCTGTTTTTATCATCAAGAGGGATACTGGATAGAATAGAGGAATGTTCCACTGATGTTAGGACTTGATCTGACCACTACCTCCACCCACCCCCAGGGTGATTGAACCCTTCGTTACTGAGCTGCCTTCAATTCATGCAGTAGTGGAAATAATTTTTTGAAACCAATCAGTACCCTCCAGGGATTTGTCTCAACAGTTGAGTGCCGCTTGTTTGGCTACATTGGATACTGCTACACTATATGGCCAAAAGTATGTGCACCCCTGACCATCACACTCATATGTACATGTTGAACATCCCATTCCAGATTTATTCCCCCTGTGTTTGCTGTTATAATGAGCTCCACTCTTCTGGGAAGCTTTCC
>CM074924.1:23699994-23710564 GCA_037576815.1 Pangasius larnaudii | reverse complement strand
AGGAATGGGATGGCACTTAAGTTCATATGTGAGTCAAGGCAGGTGACCGAATACTTTTGGTAATATAGTGTATATAGCACATGATAAATATTTATTGGTACCTGATGTCTCTGGACATGCTTGTCAGACTCTGGTTCCACCTCCATACCATTGTCTATCAGCTCTTCACCACCATGGCCATCATCATCATTCTCATAATGTTCAACAGCACCAACAGCCTCTGCCCTGCCCTGCCCTAGACACCAAAGTAAAATCCAGGTAATCAACAGAAAGTAGGAAATTAATGAACATACTTAAAATTCAGGAACTCTTGTAGCAGAGTAATGCTAGAGAGTCTACTGAGCCAGACCAATCTAACATTACATTCTTCCTTAATGCTTATACACAACATGTACACAACAAACTGCCATTATGGGCAGAACAGAGACCGGTGCAAGAGTCCATTACCTGAAGTCTCTCTGTGGAACTGAACACAAGAGGAACCCAGACCCAGGCGCATGATTCCCATCGTGTCCTGGGGGAAGTTATTGATCCGAAAATCTTTACAGCTCCCAAGAACCTCTCCCTTAAGACTGGAACAAACACAAACTTTCCAAACATCTGAACTACTGTTAATTTCTGCATTATTAAGTGCTTTGCTTATTATTTCCTCTCATATGCTGCACTAATTAAGCACAACAAACTATATTTCAGAACACTGAGCCTGTTTTGAATGCATTCAACAGCCCCCAAAAATGAATGAAACAGCAATATAATCTTTAAAAGTATTCTCTATGCTTGTAATACAGTTTTTTCCCCTCATTCTAGCCAATGGAATTTTTTTGGGGAAAAAAAAAAGTTGTTTAGCCTGACCCTTTTTGTTTCTAGTGCTTGTCCGGTGAAATGGATCCCAAGTCCAGCAGAATTCCCTACCTTATATCAACAAATGGATGCCTTGTAGCTGGTCTTTACCTGAAGAGTGGATACTTTTGCTTTTCGTGTGCCTCTGCAGGAATCAGAGACTCAGGAGGGAGCCGAACAATCTTCACTGGCTGAGTGAAGAAACACAGCAGGGCTATGATGCAAACATACTGCACAATCAACACTATACCTGAGAATAATTAACCCTCATATATTATGCACATTTTGAATTACTTACAGTATGTGAACAATATATTTCTAGATACAATAGACAAGCACAAAATATATATCTTACTTTAAATTAGGGCTGCACGATATTGAAGCAAAACACGATATGCGATAACTTGTTAAATAACGTGATATACGCTACTATAATGCTCTAAAAACTGAAAATGACATAACCACCATAAATGTTTCATTTTCTTTTGAGGAAAAGAAAGCAATCTATGCTGTCTACATTGCCCCAAAACTTTTTTTCATATTAAAGTATTAAAATCATTCTGTTATCGCAAGCCCTTGCAATATGCATATCGCAATGTTTACATTTGCGATATTTCGATATATTGTGCAGCCCTATTTTAAATTATGTAAAAATGACTTGCAGTTACTTACATCAGCTGGATCACTTTTCATCTCCACACTGTGAGTACTGGGCTCCTCTCCCACCACATCAAACTGTGTAAGGGCAGAGTATTCCTACTCATATGGCATGTATGCTTTAACTGCATTTTTGTAACTAGAACTACATAAGATATAACAGCCAAGCATTTTAAACAATTAATATAGGTGCAAGCAGAAATTATCGGGGTTCAAGCACTTTAAGTCCTGTAAGAACATGTGTGAAAAGATATTAATTAATATTGTGTAAGCCTATAAACACCTAAATCAGAGAAAAGGCAAGATAATTTTAAGAAATATCGGCCCTCATTCCCATTGTCTAATAGCTGCTGAACATAGATTAGCCAATGGCGGCCACGATTTTCAAGATGTACAGTACTCAAAGACACTGATGGAACCTTGGACAGACAGTTCACACAAGATTTCAAGTAGATTAGACCAATGGTTCTGTAGTTAGGGTCAAATTCATGTTTTTTCATGTTATTGCTGTTATTAGTGTCCTCAGTAAAATTGGGCCCATACATAAGTATGTCAATTTTGGTGACAATATCTCAATCCGTTCCAGAGTTATCGCCACGCCAACTTCAAACATTTTGATGTGCCACCACAAGCTTAAATCAAAAGTTCAACATTTTTTGATAATTATTGATAATGGGACCCCAGAGAATCTTTCTGCACTGGTTTGGTTCCAAGCGGATGAACAGCCATTTTTAATTTTTTTTGTTTTGATCACTGCAGAGCCACCATGAAGCCGATTGGGGCGAAACGTTGTGCTTGGTGTAGACTGGAGGAGTAATAATAATAATAATAATAATAATAATAATAATAATAATAATAATAACAATAACACCACCACCACTAGGGTTTCAGCACTTCGTGCTTGAACCCCTAAAAGAGATTACATGACTATATAAAGTAATTATCTTAAAGATCCTGTAGTTACACAGTACTGTGCAGTTTTGAAGAGGCCTACAAAAATAATGAAATTAAATGTTTCCACAGAAACTTTTTACTACACTGACATACAAACTTTTTTCTGTAACATTTAATTTATTTTTTTTGCTGGAAAAGTAATGTTTGGAAATATAACTTGCTTTTAGTGATTCAGTAATGTTAGTAGTTAAATACCTCACAGTCATCCGTATCATTGTCTGTGCTGGAGCCCCCAGTTACACCATCTGCAGAGGCAGAGCCTTGCTTGTCACGTCTATGGAAACAAAATGCAACAATCTCACACCTGTATCTCAGACGGATGACTGATTTAACAAATGGTTTTAACGTTGCCCTTTATTATATATATTACCATTTTATATACTGTTATTTGTTCAGAAAGTGTTTCAAAAGCATCTCTAGAAATGTTGCCCATTAATTAATACATTTTGAAGAGACGATCAAGCTTTTCAAATTTTCAATCAAATGAATAGTTCTGAATTTTGACCATGAAGGCTCGCTCACGCGACTCACTGCAAATACAAAAGCTGCAAAATGTTTGTTGGAAACCCCAAATCCTCTGACTCAGACCTTGGTGTAGCTAGTAGATACAGAGCAGAATCAGAAAATATCCAAGCCTGGTCCATATTGGGAGATGTGGAAGCTCCTCTTCTGTTTTACAGCCATCCTGTCTAAGTCCACAAAGTATCTTATCAGTAGCTTTATAAAAATTACAACATATAATATTACCTGCGGTTTTTGTTTGAGATGCAGTCTAAAGTCTGAAACACCAAACTGTGAAGTAGTTCAACCTGGAAGGAACATAAAGAAATGAATTATTTAAGAAACAGGAAGGGTTTGCAATGCATTGTTTGATACATAATGTTATTTGTGCCTCAAAGAACCTGTCAAGAAAACTGAGCAAAAATGATTATCTGGATTTCCAAGTCTGATGTCCATCCTACAGCCAGGCTGAAACTCACCTTTCTGCCATAGATGCATGTAGAGCCTTGAATTAACAGTGCTGCTTCAGCAAAGTTCATCATTGTCTTGCCTCCATCAAATGAGATGGTCATTTGGTCCAGCTGCACAAGACACAGATGTCAGCAGCAGAACCGTCACAGAGTCTAATCCCTGTATAACCACATGCTGCCTGTTGTTCATTTGCACATAAAACTCAACATGATTTTTTTGAGCTCAAAAGCCAGAGCACCCATGTTGTACCCCTGAGCAAGGCCAAAACCACCAGCTGTTCAGCTATATTCTTGTAGACAGTATTCTTATTTGTTAAAGCATCTGCTAATAAGTACATGTAAATTATACAAGCTTTGAGATCCAATATAATAGATCAATCTTTTCAATCAATAGAATGTAATAGATCAATCTTTTTACAGGCTTACCTCTTCTAGGTACTCCCCAAGCTGGGTGGCCAGATCAACATCCCAGTTTTTTGTAAGGTCCCGGATGGGCTGTAACAGGTGGGCAAACCTGGTCTCCATAGTATTCATAGCTACAAAGCTGCACGTCTTTTAAAAGAAAGTTAATGTCATTATCGTTTTGATACTCATTTCTTATCACTCAGAGTCAGAGAATGTGGCCATATTTAAACCACGGACTAAAGATCTGGGCAATGTTTGGCTTTCACAAGAGATAGCATGTAATAGGCTCCTCTTAAGACGTGAACGTGGTATGAACAAAACACGGGCAAAACATCATGTTGCAATTATATAGATTCAGTCAGGTCCATAAATATTTGGACATTAACGAAGGTATTATTTTAACTGTCTATCACAGTTAGAATTAAAATTAAATAATGAATATGACTTTCATTTGAGGATATATACATCCAAATCGGGTGAACGGTGCAAGAATTAATAGTGTGGAACCAAAAGTATTTGGACAAACTAACAATCACAAATTAAAATTGTCATTTTTAATATACGGTTGCAAATCCTTTGTATTGTAACTTCTATACAATGTGGTAGACAATTTCCAAATATTTATGTACCTGACTGTATATAATGATGATGTCTTGCAGTGTCAAATGTTTGGGGGAAAATGTATTAAATCTTATTTAAATTTTAGAATGATCTCTTTATCATACATCATCAAATATATATATATATATATATATATACACACATTCCTCAAATAAGAGAAAGAAGCCAGTACTGTGTGCAACATAGACTGTTCATAGTTACTGGTGGGGAATTTACTGATGAATGTATATTGTTTTTATTTTTAAGATATTTTTAATTTATGTGATTTTTTTCCCCCAAAAAAATAAAGTAGCTCGTGTTTAATACTTGTTATTTTATTGCAAATTAACAAGAACATTTTTAATTGCCACAATTTTGGCTTACAGTTGATGTTCTTTTGCGTAGAAATATCATACCTTATAACTATTACAGCAGTGTATTAATGCATATAAACATGTCTAAAAATATAAAGGTCAATCCATGAGAAATCACTGGTGGTCTCTCAGCTGACCATTTGAGATTTGCCTCATACTTTCTGGACATAAAATCACTTTTCCCAATAAATAGTGTGCAAAAGTTGACTGCTGCAAGCACCTGATTAACATGGCACCTTTGGCACCATGCTCCACTGGAGAAATGCTCAATTGTACTTAAGACTGTCACAAATTGGATTATGTTTTTAAAAAAATAAATAAATAAATAAAAAATTCTCAAAAGGTAATCTTATTCATAATATAATGAATGTGTGTAGTCAGGTAATCTGGAATTATGAAAATTTACAGTTCTGAAAGTCAATATATAACAATAATTGGTGAAAAGGCTACACACATTCATTACATGTCCAAATGATTATGAATAAGATTACCCTGTGAGAGTTTTTTTTTTTTTTTTTTTACATAATCCAATTTCAGAGGTTTTTGACTCTATTTGGCATAATGGTCTATATTACAAAATCCTCTGATCTGGCATGGGAGGAAAAATGTATGACAATTAAACCCATGTATTCACACAACAAGTGAGTTCTGAGTTAGCAGTGTTACTGGAACAATCCGCCACACCTGGTCTCACGATAAAATCAAACAAAAAATAGAATCATGATTTTCCAAAAAAATAAATAAAAAAGCCAGATTAGAGGAAACCAGGCAGAACTTCACGCTGTGAAACACTGCCCTAGAATACACTCTTCATTACGACCATCTTGGCTTGAAAATCAGAGCTTCAGGTGGCATCAGCCTGGCAGTGAACACAGTAAAAGAGAAAGCAGGAAGAGCTTTCTGTGCTGTTAAAGGAAAATTTATCCAGGTAGACATTCATGTCACAATGTGGGGTAAAATCTTTGACAGTGTTATTATACGTATCGCTCTGTATGGATGTGCAGTGTGGAGCTCTGCCTGGCAGGCCGACTCCTCTAGATGGCACAAACACCCCACAGAAGTCCTGCAGAATTCTGTCCAAACATCCTGAGAGTTCAAAAAGACTAAACATGCAGAGCTGATTTATATACATCTACATATCCATACTCAAAATCTCTCTCTTAAATTAATTTCCCCTAATACACTTCAAAACAAAGCCCTTAAAACCCAAGCTGGCTCTGAAACTCACAAACCCACCAACATCTCACAGTCATTTTCAGACCAGCTCTGAAACAACACCAAATTAGAATAAACCAAATGAGAAAAGCTAATAAAATGCATATCCGGACCACTGGGAAAGCGAGAGTAAAAAACAAAGTAAACTAGAATGTTATCGGGCCCTAAAGAGAAAGTGTGAGTCGGCGGAACACCTCCTCAGGGTCAGGGATACAAAACAGAGACAGATCTTTACAAACTCCAGTCCAGCGATGGAGAAAGGCACAAACAAACAAACAAACAAACAAACATGGCTTCCAAAGGAAGAATGAGTGTGTTGTCACTGTAAGACTGGTGAGGTTGAGACACAGGTACACTTTCTCCTTCACCGTGACAACTTTTCCTAGCACAAGAGAAAAATACTTCTCTAAAAAAGAGAAAACTTCTCTAAACTCTTACCGCAGTTTTCCAGCCAATTAGAAACAGGAATGCAGGTGCTGCTGGGGGCGGAGTCACATACCTGACCTGCACCTGCTCACAAACCACTTACTGCTGCGATCACACCTCACTGCACAACTGTACACACATCTTATTTACTCTGGTTCTAATTTACTTAGAACTTACTATGTTTTATTTATTTTGTTGTATGCTGTTATACATAACTACTGCAACGCTTACACTTTCATCCCACACTGGCACCTAGCGTTGTCACTTGTTCTGCTTTCTTTTCTATACTGATGCTTTGGCAGTACTGTGTGTAAACAATCATGCCAATTAAGTACTTTAAAATTGAAAATTTAGAGAGAGAGAGAGACTTGACTTTTAAGAAAGCAGTTAACACTAAGTGAATGTGTTCAGTCTGCACACAGTCCTTAAGCTTTCTACAGTCAGATGACAGAAACAGAAGTTATGATGAAGGACAACAGCAAGCTGGCCAGAGGTGAGAGGAACACCTGAGTATCAGGCTGGACTCCAGCTCGCTTCAGAACACTGAACACCACCGTTGACTCGCTTACTCCTGCTTAACTAGCTAAGTGCTAACGCGCTGCTCCACAGCACACTTACAGCAAACTCACCTTATAAAGAGGAGAAATTCGATCCAAGCTGAAGCTCTTCACAGAAAGTTGCGAATCTGAGCCTCTTAAACGGAGATAAAACAGAAACTGCTCTGAAACACAGCCCGCGCAGCGGCCGTTTTCAATTTTTTACCGCCTCAGTGACGCTCACAAGAGGAAGTGACGCCACACGGAGCGGAAGAGGGATAAAGTTTTGTCCACTGGACGAAGTCGTGGTGTCGCGTCCCAAACACAGCCAGGAGAAAACACTGGAAAATCTTTCATGATATTTATCCCTGTCGATTTAAACTCTAAATATAAAGGTGCAAATGATTCATGTTTCAAATGTTTTCTGTCATAACAGTGAAACTCCTGTGTGTGTGTGCGTGAGAGAGACAGAGAGAGAGAGAGAGTGTGCATGTAGGAGAGTGTGTGTGTGAGAGGGAGGCAAATATATAAATGGCAAATATATAAATCACAGTAACCTTTTCCCCACACACAGAGTTGCGAAGTTCTGGTGTCCCACCATAGACAGTGTGCTCAAGATACTCTGCCAGTCCAAACTACAAGACCCCCAAAACATTGTGACTCACACTGGCACAAATGACATACCACTCCAAAGGAGACAGAGTAGCAGACTCTGTGGAGAAGATGGCTGAAAAAGCTCATATGATATTACCAAAAGCCAGTATAAATATTCAACGGTTTTACCCAGAAGAGATTACTCCTGTAATCTCATCAAAATAATCAATGAAAATATCACCAAAGAGTGCTCCAACATCCCCAACACCATCATTGCACAACATCCAACCATAACATGCACATCTATTTGACCACATACACCTACACCAAGAGGGCATCAGAATCTTTGCCAAAAATCTAAAGGATGCTGCACTCAGGAGAAACCCAAACAACCAGAATCTCATCAGATCTACAGAACCAAAAGACCACAGACCACCTACTAACTACCACACACCCCACCAGCCACCTAGACAGAAGAGACACAAGTCTTGGGATGATACACACCATAGGAAAGCCCAGCACAGCATGGCCAACAAATCCCAACCTAGCAAAGCACAGCCTGCAAGGACTGAGTCCAGACATGCACAGGGACAGGATCTCCTCCTCAGCAATGCCCTGTGGCAGAGGCCACCTTACACCTTACTTCTTTTACCCCTACAGCATCTCACGTACTCTGATGTAGTTCGAGGTAAAACACACCCAGACTCCACAGAAATTAGAGAGGTGCGACAACTACTACAATTGATCTGTAAAATACTTACATAAACATTTGAACTAAACAATCCTAATATGAAAATGTATATGTATATGCATGTATATGTACATGCATGTGTACATGCACATATGCATGCACATGCGTGTGTGTGTGTGCATGTATGTATGTATCCCATAGCTGTGCTTTCATGTTAGTATTTCTAATACAAATCACACTCTCTGTAAATATGTTTAATTGCACTAAATTTTTCATATTCTTGTAATGTTGCTCCAAACAGAAACATAGAGATTATATATACATCTTAAATATACAAATTCCTCTCTTTCATCTCTACTATCACTAACTAATTTTACAATGAATTCACTCTCTATGAGTTTCTGGAATATTCAGGGTTTATATTCTTATCAACACTCAGGCTACAGAGAAATCCTTCTACCATCCTTCAAAAGAGGGAATATAAAACATGGCAGAGACTCTGGGGGAGTCATCATCTGGTATAAAGATGATCTTACACCCTATATTTCAATTGTAAAGAAAGAGCTCACACATATTTGGCTTCAGTTTAAACAGGGTGTAGAGAAGCCTATTTATCTGTGCAGTTTATACTCCACCCTCAGAATCCCCATACTACAATGATGACTTTTTCCACAATCTCCACACAGGAACCTGCCATTTCCAGGCTCAGGGAAATGTACTGCTGTGTGGAGACTTCAATGCCAGGACAGGTTCAGAAAGTGACACGACAGATATTCATGTAAAAAAGGACATATTAAACACACTTCCCTATTTGGCCCCTACAACAAAACAAAGAGTCAACCCATATCCTGTTGTAAATAAGAACAGTAAGGAGTTGGTGCAGCTCTGTCGAAGCCTGGGCCTGTACATGCTTAACGGTAGGATCCGAGGAGACTCATTAGGTCGGTTCACTTATTGCTCAGCTCTAGGGTCTAGTGTAGTCGACTACGCCATTACTGACATGGACCCCTCCTGCATAAGTGCATTCCCTGTCAGACCACAGTTACCTCTATCAGACCACTACCAAATTAATGTGTTTCTAAAAAGAATTCAGCAGGCAAATAACACGACAAGAAAAAACTACTCAATCAGTGCTATAAATGGACCCCTAACACTGAGTCTGAACTTTCCAATACAATGAGTTACTGTTACTATGAGCAGAAGTTACTAATCTCTTTAACAGATTTCTAACAACTGAGTTCCAGCCCAACCAAACAAATTTTACATTTGTAAAATAAATGAAATATACTAAATATCTGCTACCAAAGCTAACCTGTGTAAAACAAACAAAAACCATAAACAAAGATCAAAAACTGAACAATGGTTTGATAAAGAATGTGAGTCTGCAAGAAAGCAGCTCAGACAGCTATATAACCAAAAACACACACTACCACAAAACTCTGAACTCAGACTAAAGTACTGTGAAACACTCAAGAACTATAAACAGATAATTCATAAGAAAAAAACAACAGCACTACCACCAGACATTAAAGGAAATTGAAGAATCCATTAATAATAATAATCAGTTCTGGGAGAAATGGGACAATCTAAACACAAAACAAACCCAGGATACATCTATAAAAGACCCAACAATTTGGAAAACCTATTTGAATCACTTTTTAAAGAAATCTCCCCATGTAATCTAACAAAAGATAAAAAATTAACCCAAAATAAATTAGAAAAATTTGAAACAATTATAAAAGATAATCAGAACCCACTTGACTACCAGATTACACAGGAAGAACTGTCTGAGGCCCTCAGGAACCTTAAAGGCAGGAAAGCATGTGGTCCTGACAGCATCAGGACAGAAATGCTGAAACACAGCACTGCTTCATTAAAACTGTTCAACCTGCTTCTCCAAGCTGGCTGTTTTCCTGACATCTGGAACCAGGGGCCTACAGTATATCCCCGATTTAAAAGAGTGGAGATAAATTAGACCCCAACAGCTACCAGGACACCTGTGTGAGCAGTAATCTGGGGAAGGTTTTCTGCTGTACCATCAACGCCCGGATCCAGGCCTTCCTTACCGAACACAGTGTCCTGAGTAAGAGTCAGATCGGCTTTTTACCAAATCATCGTGCTACTGACCACATTTACACCCTACACACTCTGATCAAACAGCACGCTCAGCAGAAAAACAAAACCAAAATATTTGCATGTTTTATAGACTTTAAAGAAGCATTTGAATCACAGGATTATTTTATCAAGTTTTAAAAAGTGGTGTAGGGGGTAAAGTCTATGACATTATCAAGTCTATCTATCTGAACA
>CM074924.1:23657503-23692156 GCA_037576815.1 Pangasius larnaudii | reverse complement strand
TTAATTATTTTTCAAATATTTTTTATTTTTCATAGTAGGCCAAATGTCAATGCAAAGCGATTGCTGCAGAGCAAATCAGCTGGTCACACCTAGAGGTTCAAAATCACACAGTCAAGCTAGGCCAAGGGACCTTGTCAGAGACTTCATTTTCTTTTTATGCTGCATTTGACAGAAGTTCGTCACCCAATTTCTGACCTGCAACTAAAAAAAACAACAACAACAAAACAAAGAAAACACCCCCTCAACTCCTCTGGAATTCCTACTTGGGAACTAGGGATGGTCTCCTTACCTCTGAATTCAGCAAGTGATGTCAAATCAACATGGCCACATTAACAGTAAACACAGCAGCACGTCTTACCATTAAATGAGTTATAATGTATATATAAGTATTATCTTTAGATCAATCAACATACAGACATTTTCACTTGTTAAATCTATAACACTGACTCTACAGTTCACTGGAAAATATACATCACTCATCACAGTTAGCTGCTAGCTTGTTGCTAACAAAAGATGAACATGAAGGCATGTTTACTTTTCCCCACTTTGTAGTGCAATCGCATGGAGGTAGAAAACGACGTAATTCCAAGCTCCAACTTCCCACTTTTGAGGTAATTTGAAAGCAGCGTTAGACCCAGGAAGGTTCCAAAACAACCTAACAAAGTTATGTATACTTTAATAAATATATGGGTACACTGAAGCCGGTCTTCTGACCTGTGACAAATCTGGAAATGACAACTAGGTTACCCTTTGCCCCTTGGTTTCTTTCCCTGTGTTGAGAAGCTATGTGTACTGAAATTAAAGTCAGGAAATTCCAAAAATCAAATATAAATCACTGAAATTGGTCAGTCTCTGTATGAGGTTTCCACTTTTATTTTGAGGTTCTTCAGATGCCCTTAAATTGCTCTGTGGCACCCTGTTCAAGCCATAAAGACATATAATGATTAGACCTTTTCAGAGGTCTTACAAATTGTGAAATTAATTTGAAATTTCAAATAAACTTAAAGTGATTTGTTTTCCAAAAAGTTGGCTTAAATTTCCAGAAATTTGTCCAAATTCAAAAACATGATATTAGTTTTATAATTACATTCTTAATTCCAAAATTACCACATTTCTGGAAGCTGAGATTGCAAATCTTGAATGATCTCAAATTTGCAATATTTGGATCACTCTTTTGGAATATTAATAATTTGGAATTCAGATCCAAATTTTGGGATATGTATCAAAATATTGGAGTTGAAGGCCAGTATAGTGGAATGGGATTATTGGGAATTCTTATTTTGAATTCTAACATTGCAATCTATTCATTTCATGACTCTTCTGGTGATTTGTGTTCATTTTGTTGAGTTTTTGAGAGAGCGCTGAAAAGTGGACTGAATAAGCGAAAGCTTAACTGCTAAAGCTCCACCTGCCCCCCGAGGCTTCCTCCACACCCTCCCACACTGGGGTCTTAATATAATACACTGAAATGCATAATATAATTAGTTGTGATCGCTAGTTAATCAATTTTAGTAGAAATACGTAGGCAGTAGGCCTATGCAACAAATTCAAGGATGAACTCACAATGATACCATATTTAGATTATTTAGAAAAAAAGTTTTATATAAAAAGACAAAAATATATAATTTATCTGGTAAACATTTCCCAATTAGCTCATAAAAAGGGTTAAGTACTGAAACTTTTTTTTTTTGCCAAACTGTCTTGAAGAGGGCTTTAAGACAATAGACAGGGAGCATTCTTCATTATTAACCCTGCTCTGTCTGTAGAGATTTTCCTGCTGTAATTACACAACCATTCAATAAAAATGTGACACGAGACAAAGGGACAGTGGATAACTGGTGTATATTTGTGTTTAGCTTGGATAGAGTAGGGTTACAGTGGAGAAGGTCAGGTTTTACTTCACAATCAATTTAAAATCATAACATGTTATTATTGTTTAAGTACATTAACACACAGGTAAGGTATAAGGGCACTGGGCAGTGTGGAGAGTCCATACGAGCATTTAAATCCTCAACCGGGACGATTTTAGAACAGATGGTAAAAGCTAGGGTGATGAGTTCATTAAACTTAGATAACAAGTTTTGTAAGGACTTTGCTGGTCGATAAATCAGAATAATTAAAACTGGAACAGTGTGAACAGTGGAGACGTGTCCACTTGTCCCTGCATTTATACCAGCAAATGTTAATATTCATAAAGTCCTCATTCACAACCCCATACAGACAAACGGAGAGCATACTCCGATTCAATTTAGCTGATATTCCGGTGTACCTGAATTCACCCAATCTTCTCTGTGTGTAAAGAGCACCACTGGGGCGCAGCACTAAACCGTGAACATCCCGTTTCCATCCAAACTGCGTAAAGCTGTGTTACCTGAAGGTGCTGAAGCTGCTGGACTCGTTCCGAACAGGGAAGAAGAGTGCTGTCAGATGACCATCATTACCTATAAATTACCTGTAATAAATAAATAAATAAATAAATAAATAAAGCCCTTAACATGTTACAGTTGTGCATGGTTAACAGTTGTGCTGCTTTGAGCTGGTGACAGGATGTGTGCCAACACTGGTGACACGGAAGCCTTCACTTTCACTGACTTTCAGTGAGGAGACCCAGGCTTCAGACTTCATCAGCACAGCTCCTGCCTAAGCGAAGGCGGCTGAGGGCTCCGGGGTCCAGCCCCCGTGTGGATACACACCATGAGGACTGCTTTACTCGGAATATTTGTTCTCCTGAAAGGAGCAATTTGCGCGTTTGAGTACAACTTTAACGGCGTGATCAGACACTTTGCTGTGGGAAACGATACTGTGTTTGTTGCTACAGACTCTCAGCTCCACCAGATGCGGCACGATCTAGTAAAGGTTAAAGACATATCAAACACCACGCACCCGAACGCAGTGAACATCTTGTTGCCTTTCCAGGCGAACAGAACTCTGATCACCTGCGGCACTTCAGACTGCGGCTACTGCGAGGTCCTGGACATCACCGACATAACCCACACTATCTACAGGGAGACAGACCTGCCGGTGGGACCGTATGTGAACGAATCATCCGTTGCATTCCTGGTTGATTATACTACAGGCAACAGTAATGGCACATACATGTTGGTGGGGAGAGAGGATCATGATGTTGATGATAAAAAGGCGAAGTCAGGAGAGTGTTCAGTTGATTCTGGTGTGTTATTGCGCAGCACTCTCCAAACTCAGCCAGGTGAAATATTTTCTAAAGGAAGCTCAGCTTCAACTGAAGCCTACATTAAAATTCCTGATGTTAAGTGGGTGGACGGTTTCCAGGTATCCTCACAGTTTCAGTCCTACCTCTTTGCGAACATTAAAAAAAAAGTGGTTTTCTTAAAGATGGACAACCGAGAGAGAAAAACAGAAATGACGAAATCTCTGAAAGTTGCAACTTTACTCTGCTGTGAGGACCAACAACGCCAAAAACTGGTGTCCTCTGCCTTCATCTGGTCTGACTCTTCTCTTTTATGGATGGGAATATTCACTGCAGAACGTCCACACCACCCTGAGAACACTGCTCTGGCTATTTACAACATTACTGACAGCAGACCAGAGAACCCTCCTCCAGAAATCACATGTAACCCATCATGTAGCCCACAGGTTGGAAACACTTAGAAAGTTGTCCTAAACATACTGCTTAAAACATGTTGATGTAGACCTATTTATAATTTAATTTAATCTCCATGCAAACAACAGCATTCTGGTTATATATGTAATATTGATAACTGATTGTCTTGCTTCTGTAGAGTAAGGAGGTTTTTGTAAACCCGCTTGCTGTGGTGTTCAAACACAGTTCAATGACATCTGTGGCAGCAAAAAGGAAAGGTTCTTGGACTGTGCTGTACATTGGAACTGCAAATGGCCAACTGATAAAGGTCTGATTCTCCCTCTCTCATTCATTTATGTTAAATGGTACATCCAAACCCTATACACACAGAGGGCCAGACAACACTAGCACACTATGTTTGTGCAAGCAAAGATATATTTTGAAGAATTGGAGAAAATGCACATAAAAACATATTTTCTTATGTTATATGCAACAACAGTATGTTTATAAACACAGTGAAAATGGCACACTTACATTTTTATTTTTTTATTATTATTAATTCTAATATATAGTTTGCCTATGCCTACTTCTACCTTGTATGATATGTATGCACTTATCTTCTCCATATGGGAAGTGGTTGACATTCAATTTAAACTTTACAATGACTGTCAAAGGCCATGCGTTGTGTTAAAACTCCACATAATGATTCCAAGCCATGTTTTGTGTGTGTCATATGACAGCTTGTGCTGGACACAGATTACAGATCTGGCTGTGCAAAAGTGCTATACAGATCTGATGATGACAGGATGGTGTTTCCCAAAATGTACTTTGACCCAGTGGATCATAATTACATCTACATAGCTTTGAGAAATCAGGTGAGTTTTAGCTGATCTGAAATAAAAGCTGTTGCAAGCACACATGGCTTTTTAGGATGAAATTGAGTGACCAACTCTATTAATTATTTTTGCATGCATTGCTGGAAATATAAATGACAAATTAAGTTGATTCAAGAGACAGTGCTCAGAGTCAACCAGTTCAGCAGTTTCAGCAAATGGTTAACTCCTAATAGCAATAAGACCAATAATAGTAATTAATTCCATAGCTTAATTGTGTGTGTGTCTCTGTGTGTGTTTTGTAGATTAAACGTGTTGCAGTGACTCAGTGTGGTATGTATGGCACTTTTAGAGCCTGCATTGGCAGCATGGACCCTTTCTGTGGCTGGTGTGGGGTCACAAACGGGTAACTTTCTCACCTAATCTTATACTATACTATATAATTAAATATATACTAAGCTCTCTCACTAATTAAAGGTTTATGTTCATTGCTCAGTTTTATGTTCAGTTCATTAACTCTTCTTGCAACCAATGCTTTTTTTTTTTTTTAGCTATGAGGCTCTGACTGCCTCATGTGCTCATGCATCGCCAACCTGCTGCTGTGTAACTGTAATCATTCTGTGGTAACATCATATATCCTACAGAATGAAATACACTCACCATCCATTTTCTTAGGAACACCTGTACACCTGCACATTCACGCAGTTATCTAATCAACCAATCATATGGCAGCATCACAATGCATAAAATCATGCAGATACAGGTCAAGAGCTTCAGGTAATATTCATATCAAACATCAGAATGAAGAAAATTTTCAGAGAAAATCTCTGTGACTTTAACCATGGCATGGTTGTTGGTGCCAGAATGGCTAGATTGAGTATTTCAGAAAATGGTGCAAAATCAAAAAACATTTAGTGAGTGACAGTTCAAGAACAGAACTCTGAGGCTGTCATGGGTACAGACTCACTGAAACTGGACAGCTGAACATTAGAATAAAAATTCACCTCTTCTTTTTCCAGTCTTCAGCTGTCCAGTTTCACTGAGTCTGTGCCCATGATAGCCTCCAATTCTTATTCTTGGCTGAGAGGTGTGGAACCTGATGTGCTCTTCTGCTGTTGTAGCCCATCTACCCTAGGTTTGATGTGTTGTGTGTTCTTAGATGCCTTTCTGCTCACCATGGTTTTAAAGAGTGCTTATTTGAGTTACTATAGACTCTTACAGTATTGTATTATACATATTCATTGCTGTTTGGTTTGTTTACAGTCTCTCCCTCTCTCCCCCTCTCAGTTGCCTATGGCTCCTGCCAATCACAGTGTAGTCTGACTTCTTTTGTGTCTGAATTTGGGGCATGATGATGTCTGACATATCTGACCTGCCCGCCAATTCCAACCCAGCACCCTGACATAGCACTGACTGTGAATTACTATTACTTTATTGTCAGGACAACTCACGGAAGCTCGGAAACATCACATTATACAGTTTTGTTCTCCTCTGACCCCAGCCAAAGTGCATATTTAGCCATGTGCCACTGCCAGTTGTAATGTTATTAACCTGCCTGGTGCTGAGATTGATCAGTAAAAGGTATGCACATAGTAACCTGGCAGACATCACAGGATTTGTGCAGGATGTTGATGGAAAAGTCAACAGTTTCAAGCTCAAGTTATTTGCTGTTTTTATAAAGAAAAATGAACCACCTGCATTATTTATAGTGAATATATTTTGTGCTGTACAAGATTTCTACTATTCCAGTAGTATACACACTATATTCCAGGAATATTTATATTCCTTTAGAGCATGAACAGACCAAATCAATTGCTTTCTTGCCTATTCATGTTATCCCACAGGTATTTGGTGGTTATATAATCAATAAAGCAGCCCCTTGACATTAGATTTTTAATTTTCCCCTCATTTTTGTTCACTCTAGATGCTGTATGCAGGAGGAGTGTGCAGGGTCAACTTGGATCTCCATTTCTAAAGATTCTTTTCAGAAAGAGCTGATTTCATTTCGGGTGGCTAAGATCCCTGGACAGGTAAATGTTACTGAATGAAATATCAAAATCATTTATCTTTTTTTGGACAGTACTACTTCAGTACTACTACTTTTTTTTTTTTTTTTTTTTGATTGTGGTCCACTCTCAGATCAATCTGAATCTACACCTCTACCTGGATGCCACAGAAAGTCTTCCCTTAACATGTACATTCAAGGCAGGAAATGTGGATCTGTGTAATACGTCTGGGCCAGTTGCACATGTTCCCAAATGCTCCTGCAATTTCCCTGAAAAGCACCTGTCTTCTGATAGTCAGTATTTTCACAGTTTTCTTCATTATTGTGTGGGTCATATTACATTTTATAGGCTTTGGAAAGAAAGTTTTTTTTTTTATGATCATGTGTATGGAGTTAATTGATTTTGCCTAACAATATGTAACTCTGCTCCACTTCTCCAGAACTCAAAGTTACAGTGATAATCACCATCAGTAGTCAGACCTTCACAGAGAACCTGACACTGAGTAGCTGCCCAAACATCACAGAGAATACGCCATCAGATGCTCAGTAAGAAGATCCCTTATTAAAAACTCTGTAACCAACAATCTGTCAATAGAACAAGATTTGTCAGGCTATATTTGGCAGGTTTTTAAGCCATCTCAGACAATGCTTTCCAGGATCTGAATATGCATCTAAATACAGCTAAGGCCCTTAATGACTAAACGTCTGTGTGTACAAACATGTTCAGACTTGATAATACGTGCATAAAATGTGCAGACTTTATGATTTGCAGAAATGTGATTTACTAACAAGGTTAATGGAGGACTGCATCTTTCAAGTGTACAAAATAGCACATCTTGTCCCTTTGCTTGTATGCCTTAATGAATATGCATTTTTACCATAACGTGCAAAATACAAGATGGTGTCAAAGCAAATTGAATTATTTTGCACAAGCAATGTAATTTACTAAGACTGAAAGTCACTAGTCTCAAAATTATGACTTATTATTCCTATGGTAAAGTTGAGTTATATAGTCATTGAACATTTGCATCTTTGAAGTCAACAGCATTTAAATAGAGTCTTTAATTCACAGTTTTCTTATAAACATAATGTACACTCATGTCTTCATCCCTTTATTTTAGGTTCAGATCATATTGCACAGTTTTTCAACATATCTCTTTGCCTTTAATAGTTGAGGTTCAGCATCAATTTTCTTCTGAGAATCTCTTGGAGAACTGAATGTGCTGTGGTTATTGAGAATAGTTATTACTTGTTATTTTGGCATCTATTTTTTTTTTTTTTTTTTAAAACCTGGACTCCTGAGTGGCTCAACAGAAAAGCATTCGCCCTATCAGAAAGCACAAGTTTGAATCCTGACAATCCCATAGCCATCCATTGCTGGGAGTTCAGTTCTCTCTCTCCCCTGTCAATCACAGCGACACTAGCCAGCCGTGGCCATCTATGAGCTCAATATATCAAAACGTCAACATTAAAGCTGTTATTCTGCATCTGTCTGGCTATTCTTTTGATAGCTTGTACTGCCAGACTGTATGAAACTGGTCTCTTACTGACAAGATACTGAATATCACCTAAAAGCAGCCATTTTCTGATGATTGGCCAGCATTATCTGTTGTTCTGTTGTGTTGTACTGACTGGTCTGTAAATTAAATTTAGATAGTTAAATCACACAATTGGCCTATATAATATTCTGGATCAAACCAGATGTCTGATTTAATGTAATGTGTATTTTAATATTTAGGTGTGTAGACTGTGTCTCAGCTGGGTGTTATTGGGACAGCAGTAGCAGGAAGTGTACCTGGAATTCTGTATCTGCACCGTACGTACACACACAGGTGAGTCTATGTAATGTACGCAGCTACATACAGCGTACAAGTGAGACATGACACACGTTTCACTAATTTCTATATTACCTTTGGTTGCTTCAGTCAAGCTTTTGCTAACTTTATTTTACACACATATTTATAATGTAATTTTTTTTTATTAGAGAATTGTTTGAAAAGTTCCCACACCTCCCCTTCTACAATCATTGGTTTCATCAGTCTAGTTTATTCTGAATAGTTCCTGTCCTGTTAGTGTTGCATTGTGAAGTCTTTGTGTGTATTCAGTGATTCTGTGTTTCTGGGTTTTCCATTTTAGTTTCATGTGTAATATGTGTGCCTCTGTATCAAGACCAATGATATCTGCACTGTTTCAGGCTGCTCAAGATTTTCTCACTTTACAGTCAAAAACACTGTAATTATTATTGCTGTGACTAACTAACAGAAACCTAATACCATTTAACATTTTTGTGCTATTTAAGTTAGTCTTCATTCTTCTTCTTCTTCTTCTTCATTCTTCATTCTTCTTCTTCTTCTTCTTCTTCTTTTTAATGCAGTTATTTTTATTCGCATTTTAGTTTGTTCATCATTGTCCCAACACTCACCCTGGTCCTTGTTTGCTTCAGCTTTACCCTAACTCTCCCTGATCGTTATTAATTATACCTGTGTTCTGTAATGTCATCCCTATCTGTGTTTGTATCTATGTTGTGTTTGTTGTTTTTCTTTGTATGTACTGAGAGATTTAGCTGCCTTTTCTCTGTTCCTGTTTTTTCATGTTTCCTCAAATATAGTTACTTATATTTAGTGCTTTCAGGTTATAATTCTGTGTGTTCTTTTGGCAACATTTTTTGAGGTTTGAACATTTGTGGTCCTCATAAATGAGCTAAAAATATTTGGCTCAAATTAAACAGAGACAAAAATACTACTACCTGAAAAAATCTACACTGATGTACAAGAATCTCATATGGCTATTTTTTATTTACTTTCTGTTTACTCATTCAGAGATGAATCATTCACACATAGCGAGGAGTTAATAACAGAATTGCACTCATCAGTATTCATAAGTGTAACTATAAACTTACTCACTACTTGGACAGTTACGCATGATTCAGACCTTGGACTTCAACCCGTTTTTCTTGCATGATATCGGCTCGAGTAAATCCAGTGTCACTGTCTTTCGATTTGACGGTCTTTGTAACTTATACTTCAAACCATCAACATGTTTTGTTTATCAGGAGAGAAGATAAAACAAAAAAAAACATGGCATTATTTTATTAATTCTACAATTAAAAATAGTGAATTAAATGTGAGATAAAATTGTCTATATCCCACACACGTAATGATTTCATGACTTCAAAAGTTACTTGTGCACACAGTTAAATGTTGGTGTTAATATTTACTGCAGTTTCCTCAACCTGATTTTTGTATTAGTGCTCTTGTTCTTATAACAAATTCGCTGAAGTTTTCAAGTTCATTCACAAACTCCCACTCCAAATCACACGCAAATTTCTGCTGGAGATTGGAGTTTCTGATACACAGTAGTGACGTAAAATCAGCCAGAATCAGAACTCATCATACATAAACAATCAGCAACTCACAAGTTAATAACATTTTTATGGGCCAATCAGGACATTTTGTTCTATAGAAAAAAAAACAGTTTAAAAAAAATTGTGAATCACTCCTGGGCTCCTCGGCTGCAGCCTGTGCTGGTCTGTGCATTAATTCGCCTTTGCCCAGGAACACTGAGAGCGAGGCAGGGACACACCCTGAATGGGATGCCAGTCTATCACAGGGCACCATACATGCACACATTCACATGCTCAGTCACACCTAGGAGGAATTTAATGGAGCCTATTCTCCTACCTGCATTTTTTGGGAGGTAGGAGGAAACAGGAGAACATGGAGGAACCCCACACAGACACAGGGAGAACATGGGGAACTCAGACAATAACCCAAGATCAGAATCGAACTGGGGACCCTAGAGCTGTGAGGGGCCAACTCTCCATATTGTTAAATTAAATCAGATTTGCAGTGATTTATGTGTTATTTACAACTAAGACTCTACATGCAGCAATATATTGGCAACATTGGAGGTTAATATACTTAATATACTTAAAATATAGTAAGTACTCTCATCTTAGATATTTATTTCAATGCTGTATATAAATTCAATTTTCTTGTTTATATGCAGCATCATCCTATTAGTCTTTTTTCATTTTTCCATTTTTAATATATTGATTTAACTTTCAGGCTTAAGTTGCCAACTCTGAATATGGATGAATAGCCAATAGAATAGTTTGAAAATTATACATCACTATTTGATTTTATCTAAGAATTCTAAGAATTGGATCTGTTTCCAACTGAAGTAATGTTGTTGTTGTTGTTTTTTTTTAAATTAATCATTACTAATATTTCAGCACAAAGTTCTGTTTTAATGAAGTAAATTGACATTTGGAGGTTGAATTTGATAAGTATAATAAGTACAATACTGAAAAGCATTAAACATCAAATGTATCTCTATCCCCTATGCAGGACATATGCAAGGAGTCTTCCTCTGAGAGAAACTACATGGTGAGTGATATATGGATACACAGCATGAACGGAAATAAGATTTATGCTGGTGAGGGGAAAAGTTAAGAGGTGTGAATGCTGCTGCTGCTACTTATTATTATTATTATTATTATTATTATTATTATTATTATTATTATTAAATAATTATTACATACAGTATATGCTGTAGTTGAGGCCAAAAGTCTCATTTTCACTCTGCTGAAATTCTACACATTTAATGTTACCATATATTTTGTTTGGCAACTGCCTTAGAGTATCTACTTTATTCACATCAAAGGTTATTTTAAAATAATTGATTAGAGACATGTTTATTTCAGTTTTAATTCACTATATCAGAACTCCAATGAGTCAAAAGTTTACATGCACCATGTTGACTATCTCTTTAAACAGTCTGGAAGATTCCAGAAATTCGTGTAGTGACTTTTTGAAGCTTCTGATTAGTCAATTATCATAATAAGTTCATTGGTAGAGCACCTGTGGCTGTAAAAGGGCCTACCGTTAAAGTCAGTGCCTTTTTGCTCTTGATGCCATGGGAGAATCCAAGCAACTCAAACAAGACTTCAGAAAAATATTGTGGACCTCCACAAGTCCGGCTCCTGCTTAGTAACAAATTCCAAACAATTGAAAGTACCATGAACATTTGTACAAACAACTGTATGCAAATATAAAAATCTTGGGGCCGTACAGGCATTGCATCATTAAGGAAGGAAGTACAATTTAACTCTCAGAAATGTGTGAACTTTGGCCCAAAAGGTTCAAATGAACCCCAAGGCAACAACAAAGGAACTGGTGAAGGAGTTGGCGGCATCAGGTACCAAAGTACAAACATTTACCATTAAGAAGGTCCTACAGGACTTAAAGGTTGTCAGGCAAGGAAGAAGCTCTTACTCAAAGACTGTTATAAAAAAAAGCCAGAGTGGAGTTTGCAGGAGATCACCAGGGTTTTGGATGAGTGTTATCAACGAAACAAAAATTGAACTGTTAGGCCATAATGATCAGTGCTATGTATGGAGGAAATGGGTGAGGCTGTTAATCTGAAGAATACTATGATACTTTCACAATTTGGGCCGGAAATGAGGAGACAGTATTACCTTTGCTTTTCAGTGATTTTATTTCACTACACACACAAACACACACACGCACTCGGCTCTGTGCTGCTCAGCTATCTCTCTCGCCGCCTCCACATACCTGTCCAGCCTGCCGCTGACCCCCCACCCATGCAGAGAGAGGAAATGTGCCACAGCCATCTGTGCCCCCCGCCTGTGGACCACCTCAAACTTAAATGGCTGAAGTATGTGATCCGCGCATTGGCAGCCTTCATGTGGTGGAACCACTGGAGTGGGGAGTGGTCCAAACAGAGGGTGATGGTCCGTCGGCAAAACAAAGAGAAGAGATGTCAGGAGAATGTAAGAGTGCAGATTTCATCAGAATAAAAGCCTGTTAACACTGCTCCGTCCACTGAACTGGAACTGGCACTCCCTATTCAGTGAGATCAGACATCCAAATAATTAGGCGCAAACCTATGATAATAGCCAGCCAGCTCCAAGAACTGTCTCACCTCCTTTTTGGTCTTGGGTTGGGCAGGCTGCAATCACTGCTGTCTTATTTGGGGACGCACCTGCCCTTGGCCCAAGTAGAAGCCCAGATACCGTACTTCCCAAGAAGCCCAGAGTCCTACCCAGCTCAACTATCTCAGGACAGCCCTCAGATGCTGCATGTGTTGCTGCCAATCATTACTGTAAATAATAATGACATCCAGATAGACAGCAGCATACCTGTGTGGATGCAGGATTCTGTCCATGAGTCACTGGAATGTTGCTGGGGCTCTGAACAACCCAAAAGGAAGGATCACAAATTGGTGTAATGCAAACAGAGTGGAAAAGTGCCCACCTCCATCACATGGCATTGGTCCTGGAAATGCCCAAGTTCCCCACAGCACCAGCACACTGGCCCAGGTCTTACTCCCACACCTGTGGCCCCAGAGTCACCAACCTGAGGGGGAGAAGAGACAGACACAGGGGAGAGGGAGGGGGAGGGAAAGTCCGGGTTCAGGGGAAGTTTGGGGAAAAGGGGGAAGAGCGAGAGTGAGAGAGAGGGATTGAAAAGTGGGAGGGGGCTCAACTGCTTCCAGATACACTGCCAAGTGGTTCTCTGCCAGTTAGAAATACCTATTCTAGTGACGCTGGATGGCACTGGACCCATTCTCCCATCCCCTCCGGTAGCTCCAGCACCACTAGGTCAACTATGTCTTTGGCACTATGCTCCTCTGCCAGCAGCCACCTGCGACAGGCATCTTGGAGCTGTTGGGCGAATGCAAATGGGTGGCCATACTCACTGAGCACCAGTGAGTGGAAGCACTGATGGTGCTGTTCTGTGGTCCCATCTTGGAGAGTGTGACGTGGAGCATGGTGGTGGCGGTGGCCTTCAGGACTGCTGCGGGAGTACCCGCTGGCTGGACCAGGCTCTGTGGCACCTGCTGGTCCTCTGCCTGGGCTTGGAGCAGGGCAAGAAGATGCTCCGTGTGCAACTCAAGGAGGGTCTGATCTGGTGGATGTCTGTGAAGGTCTTGACAATCTCTGCAAATGGGAAGGTCTCCATGATGACGGATCAACTCCTGGGTTTCGGCACCAGTGTGACACCTTCACAGTTTGGGTCAGAAATTAGGAAACGGGAGGCAGGCTTGGGCCAACTCAAACGGGCTATTTAATTTTCTTCACTACCTTAACTTTTCAGTGATTTTATTTCACTACACATAGACTCACGCACATTCGGCTTTGTGCTGCTCATCTCTCTCTCTCTTGTGGCTTTCGTCTCTCCCCTTTTTATCCTTGCTGCAGCTCACTTAAAAACAAAACACTTGTTAGCAAAATTCCACACAGGTGTACATTCTTACTACTCACTTTTCCTGGGTCCACACTCCATTCACAAACCGGCACTAGACTCCACCTCCACAACACCATTCCAACCTAGTGGTGGTGGGGGTGGCACCTTTAGAGAACAGATGATATCATGAGGGAGGAGGATTATCTAGAAATGCTGAAGAAATACCTCAAGACATCAGCCAGAAAGTTAAAACTTGGTCACAACTGGGTTTTCCAGCAGGACACTGATCCTAAGCAAACCTCCAGAGTTGGAGCGGCTGTCACAAAGCCCTGACCTGAATCCCAGAGAAGATTTGTGGACTGAAGTGAAAAAGCGAGTCTGAGAGAGGAGGCCCACAAACCTGACTGACTTCCACCAGTTCTGTCAGGAGGACGGGGCAAAAAATCTGATATTGTGAGAAGCTTGTGGAAGACTACAACAAGAGTTTAATTCAAGTTCAAGTCATTAATAGGCAACAACAACAACTACTAGCAAAGTGTATGTAAACTTCTGACCCATTGAAAAGCTGATATACTAAATGAAAGCAGAAATAAATCTGTATCTTATCTATTATTTTGAAATTATTATGGAATATTTTCTGATGCCTTAACTGACTTAATACAGGAAATGTACGGTAACAGGAAATGTGCAGAGAAGTGAAAAACTGAGTTTGAATGTTTTTAGCCTAAGTGTGTAAACTTTTGGCTCAACTCTATGTACACAATAACTACAGATCATGGTAATCTCTATCAACTGTATCTAATTCACAGTGTTTTGTAAAATGAAGTCATTAATTTTGGTGTCAATATCACAGTATCAAATGGTTTATGTCTTTATCCCCATTAGCCAGAGATCCTGTCTCTGTGGCCTAATGAAGTCTCCTTTCATGGAAAAAACAATGCAGAGATAAAAGGGAAAAATCTGGAACTGGTTGTGAAAATTCGCTTCCAAGGTTTTATGGACTGCAGTTTAAAGGAGTGAGTGTTACTGAATGTCTGTATGCTTGTGTTCATGTGTTTGTAGACAGATTTGATTTGTTCTGTGTATCTATTGTTCCCAGGACACCAGTGTTGGAGCGCTCTAATGACACACTAAAGTTCCATATTCCCAGTGGAAACAAAGAAACCGTGAGGGTGTGTGTGGTGACAGCAGATGGACGTTGTCATAGTAATGCCACTGTTACATATAGTTCCCAACCCACCTGTACTGAATTGCGGCCTGGAGTCACCTGGTCCAGGTAGAACACAGATAAAGACAATAATTAACACTCTTAAGAAGAAAAAAATTATTTTATTCAAATGTGTCATTCATTTAAAAAAAAGCATTATCTCACAATTTTGAAGCCTATAATTGAAGTGTATTTGATAGATTTTCAAAAGCAGACTGTATGTTTCGCTGGATTCTCATAATACACAGAAAATACCCTATTCAGTCTTGTATACATATGAAAACCAGTAAAGCAACCAGTAAAGCAGAAAGTTAAAGAGAAAAAGTTAGCTAGCTTTACTTGGTTGTAGCACACCAAAACCGATCTGAGGAGAAACTATGCTTTAATTTATACATCATGGGCAAAACAACAACAACAAAAAAAACAGGTCACAGAGCTTGACAGGATCTTTTGGTGCTCTGATTCTGTGGCCCACTTCTGTGGAGATGAAGAAAGGGTTAGTCACTTCCTGAAGGCACTACTGCTAGCTCTGACTGGTTTCACTTCCCTTTCACTTCAGTGGCTTATGCTAAAATATACATATATATCTGCTTTACAAATGGAACTGCTTTACAATTGTATGCTGTATTTCTGTAGCTTGGTATTTAGCCTGATACTCTGCAACATCCTTCTCTGCAGTACTTAAGTCATGTGATTGAATAAATTATTGTTTATCTGTCATTCAGTGGTGAGAGGAAGATTCGAGTGTTGGGGAGCAATTTAGAGTTTGTGGATGCAGTCACTATTCTTACATCTTCCAAAGAGATTGTACTTAACTCAGACAACAAGGTATGAAATACACAGCGAGTCCTGTAAATCATTGTACTTACATCTAACACCATATGACAAACTGCACTGAAGTATGCACAAGTATCTTTAATTTAGGAAAAACAAGAGACACACACAAGGAGGTGGGAAGTAGGAGTGTAGAGGGGGCCCCGATGTTCAGGATTCCTTTAACTGCAACTGCTAAAATAAAACGTAATACTTGTATATGGACAAACAAATAAATAAATAGGGTAAAGAAAGTGTAAAATAGAGTATTTTTTGGTTTTGAACCTTATACCACAGACATTTGACAACAAATCCAATTTTTAATGAATGACACATGCTTTTTAAGCATTAACAGTTATATTTATTGTTATGGAACGGTCTGCAAGACTTGTATCTCCAGGACAGTGGAGTTTGCAGTTTCTGGTTTCTCAGTAAAATGAGAAGCTACATTTTCTGTCTCTTTAAATTCAAGAGAGAAAAAAAACACAATGAGCGAATGTATATACTGTAGCTGCTATAAGTGTAACAGGAATTATCTCCTGTTGGGAAACTTGCTGACTTTTACAAGGCACTGACATTGACAGTCCTTCCATAAATGTAAAATCCATGTCTCCAACAGAAAACCTGCTGATTCTTTGTTAAATAACAATATAACATAAATCTGTTTTTTATTATTAGGCTTAGGTTATTTGGAGCATCTGCCTTCCTGTGAATAAGCTGTTATAGGAACAATGTATTATGAGTGCATTAATATAAATCTGTTGTTTATTAGACTGTTGTTTATTAATAGAAAATTAATCAACATCTTCTGATTTAAGAATTAATTGTCCCCATACACATATCCAAAATTATAGTCCAAATAAAAGCAACAGTTAAGTATCCAAAACAACATAAGCATGACAAGAAAAACTCTAAAACTGCAGATGCTGAAATGGCTAGGCTTCAATATGAGAATTTGGAAAGACCTTATAATAATAGTAAATTGTACACAGGGGCCTGCGATGTCTGTTTGCAATGTATAATAATTGTACTATAATTGTTAAATGATTACAATGATATAATTACTATTAAAGGTCTAAGAGGTGTTCCTGGATTTGGGCATGACAATAAAGTATTTTTTTCAACATAACTGTCATGTAATCCCAATCATTTAATTAAAAATTCAAATCAATTTGCTTTTAAAAGGCAGGGAGTTTAACATTATGACAATAGTATGTGCTGTGAACTAGCAGGCTTAGTAGAAGTAGAAGACTGAAGGTGATACTGTAGTGAAAAAATATTATTAATTAGGGAAGAAGTTACGTGATTACTGTACCTATGTGGTTGCACACCCTTACCAGCAATCAGACCAATGCACATGCTGTTATACTACAGGCGACTAGGCCAATATTCCAACCACAGAAAATTGCAGAATTTAATTTTTTAGCCAGCTGCACATACAAACATACATAGCAGTTTCTATTGGTGTTGTTTTGATGATATTGTCTTTTACATTCTCCTAGACCTTTTGGTTTCGCGCTCATAATCAGAGAGAATTCAGAGATGCTGGGCCATTCAATGTCTCTCTTAGGGTGGGGAACTCATCAGTGGTCTGTGTAGGTAATCTCTCTTACCATCCAGACCCAGAATTCACCAGCTTCACTACCTCTAAGGTGGTCAATGACATGCTTGTCAACATACAGGTAAGACAGGATTTCAGAATGTGATTTCAAGCACACACGTTGTTCTAACAGTGATGCAAACGTTGGCCCTCATTTATCAAGCTGGATACAAATGGATTTATTCGTAAATCTTTCGTATGAGAATTCACACAAGAAATTAGGCATTCATGGAAATCCCATAAATTTGTAAAAACATTCGTATCCTACCTGTGCTCCTGAATGTGTGTAAATTTACACATAAGAAGATTAACTAATGTAATCCTCGACTTGACTGATATAAATATAATATAAATATAATCTGCATGAATTACTGCACTTTTATATCTGGAGCCTACTGCTGAGTTTAAATTGCAGTTTTTATTACGTTTTAATATTTTTTATTACGTTTACAGTGTTCAGCGACTGGTGCTTTGGAGTCTCTATCAAAAACACATCCTCATGCTAGTTCACTAGGTCAGGGACTAAGGGTACCATCGAGAACATTTTGTGAAAACATTTAGTCGTTTTACGGACAATAATTAAATAATTATATATATATATATATATATATATATATATATATATATATATATATATATATATATATAAATTTAAATAAAGAAAGTGAGCCGACACAGACCCATACATTAAAACAAATAAAACTAATCATTCAATTATGACTAAAGAAATGGTGGTGTATAAACAGAGGACGGGCCGAGGAGGACTGCGCAGAGCCGTAAGCCGTAAACCGTAAACAAATACCTCAGCTGATGGAGGATTTAGCATTCGCTTATTATTATTAATATTTTATGTTATTATTACTATTATTATAAAAATCTAGCAGAAGATGTTAGTTTGTTTTGGCTTATGCAAACATTTACACACAGCTTTATTAAAAGAGTGATAAATGAGGCCCATTGTTCAGAATAATTCACAAACCAGCAGATGAAACCAAGGGAAATGAATCCTTCTTGCTTTCACTGCTAGTCCATGAGTGTTAAATTGCATTCATTGAAAGCACAGTTTGGCTTTCCCTGCTCCAAAGTGACTCATTTTAATTACAAAGGTTTTGATAAATAGGTACAGAGATGAACTGAATATCCTGAAGACATTACAGACTTTAGTGTAAACAGGCATGTGCCAAAAAAAATCAGTTGGATAGCACCATATTGTCTTTGTGGACATTTTAAATGATCATACTCATTTATCTAAGCTGAGAAGCTAAGGACATTGTAACACAGTGTTGTGATAATATTGTAAAACATATTCGACTTTCATGCCTGCTTGGTAACCTGCAGTGATGTTGGCTAGGCATGTACTAGAGCATTTATTTTGTGTTTTGATCTTTAAGGTAGAATACTACAAGTGTCATGTTCAATGAAATAAAGAATCTATTGCTCCCTCTCTCTTATGATTTCTACTTTCTTTCTTTAGAAAAAGGAAGACAAATTGAATTTGAGTGAAGTGGAACTAAAGGTGTGGGGCTTACAGGAAGAAAAACAGTTTGAGTGTAAAATAGAGAAAATTGAGTCCAGTGTTGTGATCTGTAAGATTTCAGGAGAAAAGGAAGGTGAAATCAAAGTGGACTCACTCAGGGTATGACTTTACTATCATCTGTTATTATGCAATCCTGCTTTTTAGTTTGAACCTTAAAAAACACTGCTGAATAGTGGTGCATATGTTCTGTTTGTTTTGTTTTGTTTTAGATTGAGCTTGGCAATGTTACCAAAATTGTTCAGATGGCACATGATGGAATGAACTATCTGTATACACTTGTCGCATTAATCATTTTGATTCTTCTCGGTGCTGTTGGTGAGTTTTGACCAGCTTGTGATTTCTATGTTTGATTCTTAGATTATTTGTCCATGGTTACTGGGTCAGCTTGATGCATACTATTTCTTTATCGTTTTTTTTTTTCTAGCTGGAGTATTTATCCACCGTAAGAGCCAGCAGCAGATGAATGCACAAATGAATCAGCATCTGGAAATGCTGGAAAATGACATCAGAAATGTGATCAGACAAGGTAAATCCCACTTAGAACAGTTTGTATACTGCAGCTCTATATACAGTATATGACATACACTTTCTTCAAAAGGTTCTTGGCATAATTATGGGTTTGTAGCTTCGGTAAACAGTTCTAGTTCCTTTCTTGTACAGAAATATTTTGTTGTATGGTTCCAGAAAGAACCATTAAATGGTTCTTCAGAGGGACATTGAAGGGTAGTAGATTTTTTTAACAGCTTAATAGAACTATAGAGGAAGGCACTGGAAGATTTCTTGAGGCGACCAGTAAGCTTTTAATTTTTAGTTGAATAGAGGCCTTCAATTTTTTTTTTTTATGAACTTCTAATTTTTAAGTGATTGTTTTCTGTTTTATACAGGATTTGTGGATTTGCAGACAGAAAGTTCAGATCTTGTCGAAAATGTTGGCGCCATTCCTTACCTAGATTATAAACATTTTGCTTTGAAAATATTCTTTCCTGAGGTTTGTGCATTCTAACTGTCTGATTATCTAATGTGTCACTTGAAGTTATCTTTGTGCTTGAGAGGTAGTGTGTGTTTTGTGGGTATGGGACTTAATTGGTATATTTTACTCTATTTTTAGGGAGGACCTTTAGCAAACCAGATGATCAAAGAAATTGGCCAGGTGAGAAAACCTTTACTGTAATGCCTGTTTAACTCATACAAACATTGAAACATGATTTAGGGATTTGCTCATTTCGTTTATTTGCAGCTTAAATAAAATTAATTGATGTAGTTTACAGTATAAATGTTTCAGAGGTAATTTCCTCTGATTTGATGACGTGTGTTGACAGTGCCATTTCCTTAGCAGCTGTGAAAACTTCTGCATACTCTGACTATTTATATAGTACAGTTTTGTAAATGTAGGCACATAACACCCACAGACAAGTTGCAGTAGGAGTCAACACATATGTTATGGTTTAATTTAATTCAGAAAATTCAGAAATGAAAGAAAACAGTATTGCCACTCCAAGAACACTCCCATTATCTAAGACTAACATTACTGTGTGTCTTTTGTTATGATTAGTTTGATCAGTGTGAACAGGTTTAATTTGTGTAACTTTGTGATTGTGATGCCTTTAAATGTTTGCCACCACTGTTCAAACCAGACGAGGGGCTTAATAATAATCTGCTAAAGCATGCATATGATAAAGTAGATCTGTACTGACAGGATTAGGCAACTTCTGGAGTAGAGCTATGTAGCAGTTTTGGACTTCTATAGCTTCATGTATATAAAGTACTGAATATGATAGCTTTAATAATCTGAGTGTTGGTTCTGATGTTCTGATCAGGATGCAGTGAAGGCAGAGATGGATGAGAGATGCCAAGCTTTTTCTGCACTGATTCGAGATCAGACATTCCTCACATGCTTTTTCCGTGCTCTGGAGGAGCAGAAGAGCTTCAGCATAAAGGACAAGTGAGTCTACCAGCTCAGGCCACAAATACCCATGCAAAGAGGAAACTACTGTAGTAGCATCTTGAACCAAAAAAAAAAGTAGAAGTTATTTTTTTCCCTTCTCTTGCAGTGACCTTTGAGCTCGATCAGTTCTTTTGGCTCTTTGGTTGTCACAAAGAGCTTGCTTTAACAATGTCTTTTGCTTCATAAGCAATATGTTATAAATAATAAATAAAATTAAATGTTATAGTTTTAATATTTATTTAAAACAAACAAATTATGAATTGATGTCAAAACAGTTTATGATTTCTTGTGTGTCTCTCTGGTCAGAACATATAATATATATCATAAAATCCAACATTTTTAACTTTGTGGTTTTATGTTGCTGATGAGGTTTTTTTTTTAAAGTCCTTATTCAATTTAATTCAATTAAATTCAATTTTATTTGTATAGCTCTTTTAACAATGGATATTGTCACAAAGCAGCTTTACAGAAATAAATAAATTCTGGATATAAATTTTTAATTTATACATTCATCCCTAATGAGCAAGCCAGAGGTGATGGTGGTGAGGAAAAACTCACTGAGACGATATGAGGAAGAAACCTTGGGAGGAACCAGACTCAAAAGGGAACCCATTCTCATCTGGCTATAGACACCGGATAGTGCGATTATAGATAAATATTCTATAACTGTAATCTCATGTAACTGTAGGCTGTCCATATGGGGCCACTGGCGTAGCATGTGTAGCATGTGTAGCTAGCATGGCGTAGCATGTGTAGCAGAGAGAGAGAGAGATATGGAGGGAGATTCTTATAAATTCTGCTCTGCCACCGCCACACTTTGTGATCTTATTGGTCTGTTTGTCTTCTCACACTGGCTCTCAGGTGTACAGTGGCATCCCTGTTGACTATAGCGCTGCACAGTGACCTGCCATACCTCACGCAGCTGATGGAGAAGTTACTGCAGAGTCTAATGGATCAGCCAAGCAATGCTCAGCCCAAACTCCTGCTGCGTCGTACAGAGTCTATTGTAGAAAAACTTCTCACCAATTGGATGTCCATTTGCCTCTATGGCTTTCTTAGGGTCAGTCCATACTTTCAGTCACATGGAATCACATGCCCATCTATTTGATTGACAAGTAATACTGCAAACTGATATGTGTGCTTTTGTGTGATATTTTCACAGGAGTCGGTTGGTCAGCCACTCTTTCTGATGGTATCAGCTCTAAAAGAGCAGATTTCTAAAGGGCCAGTAGATGCAGTGACTGAGAAAGCTGTGTACACACTGAATGAAGACTGGCTCCTGTGGCAGGCTCAGGGCTTCAGCTTCAGCCTGCTGGTTTGCTCCATTCTTACTTCCTGCTATTTATGCTGCATTTCTCACGTTTGTTATGGATCCTTCCTTTTTTGGCTCTCAGTTTGTTCCGAACTGTTTCTTTGGTGAACTTTTTTAATTGCAAGTTGTTGCAAATGTTACCACTGTCATTCTGATCACAGTTTTCTGGTGTCATTATTTTCTATCCTCTTACCGTGTCTCCAAGTTTATTATTATCATAGAACTTTTTACACAGGTTTCGATATGCATAGTGTAAAAATTTGTTTAATAATAGAAATAGCAGGAATAGAGAAAAAAGGGAAGAATGGTATAAAAAGCAACCTTAATCTGTGGTGGGATGACAGACAATGATTGTTCTTGCTTTGACTGAAGATTTAGCAGTGTAGCTTTGATGAGGGAACTCTGCTGAGATTTTGCCTTTTTTTGTCTCTGTCAGCTACTCACCCCACACTGGAGAGGTCAAAAAAATGTATGCAATACATCGCATTTCCGGAAAAGACCACAATAATGAAGGGTTTTCACAGCATCGCAGATTTTCTAAATGTAATTTGGGAAACAGATTGTGCACGTATAGCCATAAAATAGCCTAGTTTCGTGGAATTTACATGTGTGGACAGAAAAGGCTACTCACGTAGCCAGGCCATTTGTGTCTTGTACAGGTCATTTGTGATGCACAGTTGCAGTTCTGGAATGTCATTGCAAAATGTCCACAGTGGAAAAAAAAATTACTGTAGATTTTACAGAATTTACAGTAAACAACTGTGAAACATATGTACAGTAAAGTACTGTAATATCTTACATAATATAAAATAACACCTAACCCAGTACATTTGCCTATTCAGGATACTGAAGGACCCCAACATGGCAGTTTGTGGGGTGATGAGACTGGAACACACAACATTCTGATCTGTAACGCAAAGCCTTAACCACTGAGTCACCACAACTAGCTCAACTAGTGAGCAGACCTAGTACTGCTTGACTTAATAGTATACAGTTTTGGACTATCCAGTGTCACCCAGAATAGGAAGGGTTCCCTTTTGAGTCTGGTTCCTCTCAAGGTTTCTTCCTCATATTGTCTCAGGGAGTTACTCTTTGTCACCATCGCCACATTAGGGGTAAATTTAAATCTATATATGTATTTCTGTAAAGCTGCTTTGTGACAATGTCCATTGTTAAAAGTGCTATATAAATAAAATTGAATTTAATTTAATTGAATATATATGCTCAGCCAAATAGTATGATTTAAAATGAAGGAGGCCAAATCCCTCAACCATTTTACTTTTTTTACTTCTTGATATTCTGCCACCCCAGAAGCACATTCATCCAAGTGCTTAAAATATCGTTGTAGTATGAATACAGGGATTGCCTGAAACGTATACAGTATATAAAATCATTTCAAAACTATTTTGATGGCATCAATCTGGCCCTCCATAGAAACAGGTCTTCCAGAATTTTATATTTCTCTTAAGTTTCTCTCAATTTTTTTTTCAATGTTCTGTTGTTATAAATGACCGGTTTCCCTTGTAACTATACTGGCTAGGCTGGTAATTTTTTCCAAACCTTTTCTAAAAGGGGCAGATCTTAAATATGTTGTATCTACACATTTGGATAGAGACAATGGTCCAATTTACCTTCTATCTTGAAAATAGTATTTATAAGGCTTAGTAATGGGGCAACAGATGCTTGAGGTTTGAAATAAATAGCAATACGTCACAGCAAAAGCTGAGACCTTGTGATGAATGTAGTGATGAATACAGCAGGCCAGTATTCCACTGCTAAAGCCAAGATACTAAAGGGTGATTGTGGATCACTTTGCTGTGTCCCTGTTGGATGTTCTTAAAGGGAATTTACTGCCATAAAATTAAAAAATTAAGAGGTAAAATTGTCTCTTTTAGGGTGAAATTAGAGAGAGAACACTAAATCTTTTTGTCAGTTAATTTACAATCCCTGATTAAGAGCTAAATTGTTTTACATACTGTGCGTTGTCATTCATATAGGTCTATGAATGACTTATTTGCCAGAGCTTTTGAGACCCAAGGCTGGCACATGAGAGGCACAAAATCTCATAGACCTAACAAGTCCTGGGCTGTGGGTAAAAGATTCCACCTTCAGTCCTTAATTGCATCCCATATATGTGTACACTTTAAGTATCTGTATGAATCCCATGCTACACGATGGGATGCAGATTCCATTAGACTAACACATAAATATAGTTATTATAGCCATTAATTCTCCACTACATTCTCCTGCCTGTTACAGAAGCTGAAGGTGCTGTTTGCTGTGGGGACAGAGGGAGAAGTGAGTGAACCACTGGAAGTCAACGTTCTGACATGTGATACAATAGATCAGGTGAAGGACAAAATCCTCCAGACCTTCCAGCGCAAGTTTGGCTTCCGATATACTCAACAACTCAGAGACATTGGAATTGGTCAGTATATATACCTATAATCCTGCTCTGCAGTCTGTGACAGAAACAACACATATAGAGTGCCATGCATAAGTATTCACCCCCTTGAACTTTTCCACACTTTGTAGTGTTACAACATCGAACTGAATTGGGATTAAATGTGTGGCAGTCTGTGAAAACCCTTCACATTTTCTGCTTTATATAAGTCTGAAAACTACAAGTTTGCCTGAAATATGTTTATCTTTTGCATATACCCCAACAAGAAGTAAAGTTTTGGACACCTCCCAAAGTGAAAGTGGAGAAAATTATCTAATGATTCCATTCCAATTCTACTTACCTCTACATTTATCCTCCTACCTCTACATTTATAACAAAATCTTATGGAATAACAACATAACTGCCAGATTTTAAAAAATTATATGTGGGATAAAATAGGAAATGCTGATTATAACTTATTATATAATATTAATTTATTATAACTTATATATAATATTATTATAAGTATTATAATTATAGGAAATGCTGATTATTATCAGCATCATCCTTATCAGTTTCTGTCTCATTACCTGAGGTAAATGTCACTTGCTGCATTTAAACACAAGCCTCATCATGGTCTCTTCTCTTAACTTTTCTCTGTCCACTCTTACATCGGTGGGGAAATAATCGCTGATTATTCAGTCAGTTTTGTGCTGTTGGCTACATTTCTTGTTATTGATGTCTTTTATCAGGTTATTTAAGTATTGTTCAAACACTGTCTGCAGTCATCTGTCTGTACAGAGTGTGTAACTCCCTTATCTGTTTGATGATGATGTGACAGAGCAGGAGAATCATAGACATTTTGACAGCCACTGTTTGATCACAAATTGAATTGATTCTATTTTGCTCCTGTGTGTAACTCTCCAAAACCCTGCTCAAACTGTGAGAAAAGCAAGTTTTTACTGCTGTGTATTAAAGTGAATCCTTACCCAGTGTGATCTCTGCAGACAGATGGCAAGAGTAGAAACTAACCAAAATAAAAACATTTCCACATCATTTTGGTAAAACAGATTTTAGTCAAATGTCAAAATATATTATCAGCCATATTATCGGTCAAAACCTGACTTTTTGGCTCCCGTGTGGCCCAACAGAAGTAGGTTCATGCATGCAGAAGAGGCTAGTTAGTGCTTTCCTGTGCGTGCGATACACTGCCCTGTGATGTAGCATGAGCAACAATTTGAAAAGATGAGGAGGTTTGTTTCATGTGTTTCAAAGGAAGCATGTGCTTGCCCCACTCTCATATAAAAGCAGTTTGTTTGTTCTGGTGTAGCCAGTTGCATCAGTATTCACATAATTAGTTGAATGAAATCGACATGTGTGTGATTAAAGTGGCATATGATCTCAGTATAAATACAGTTGTTCCTGGAAGAACCAAGAGTGTGTTAGAGAACATACCTAAACACACCGCATCATTAAGACCAGTAGATATCAAAATAGTCTGGGACAATTCTGGAAAAATATCCAGAACTCACAAATACATCCTGTGGATACTTGCTGGGACGCATCATCAGTAATGTTGCTGGGGTCTGTGGGTGTTTCAGGTCTTTCAGCATTAGACAGCCTTGTCCAGGTGACCCGGCCTGGGGTGATCAATCCCAAGCCTACATCCAGAGCCACCTTATGTCTCTCTCTGCAGCATCAGTAATAGATGGCCCTCCTTTTTTCCAACCCCACTATGCCTAGCTGGGTCAGGACTTTACAGAGTGAATGGTCTGCAAAGCCCTGGCAGCTGACCTCTGTTGGCTCACAATGAGTGTTCCAGCCCTGGTCCTTGCATTTCTCCACCAACCCCTGGCACGCTTCCTTTCATATGCCCCTTCCCAGGGCACTGACAATTCTACCATGATTACCTGTCGGGTGATATCTGAAAACTGACCATGTCAGGATGGAGTGTTGTGGTGGTCATATGTTCTAGAAACTTCAGCTGCTTACCCAGATCTACTCTCAGCTGCCAATCAGCAGCTGATGCAAGGAGACCTGTTGTCAGTCTTGGCTGTGAGGAAGGCTTCTCTCCAGCCTTGACATAAGCGATGTTGTTTATTGCAAGTGTTGATGGATGAGGCTACTATCTCAGCAACGGCTGTGAGCACCTGCTTGTGCTGGCAGCAATAGCGGTCTTCGCCAAGGGCCTTTGGGAAGCTGCTTAGGATGTGCTCTAGCGATCCCCTTCTAAAGCAAAGAGGTCAAGCTGGTGTTTCACTCCTTTCCCAGATGTGGAGTTTAGCAGGACTTGGCAAGCCACCTTAAATAGCCTGTATTAGAAAATGAACATGGTAGTAGTCTGCCTGCAGGATAATTTGCGCACCCAGGTAACTTGCGCGGTACTGCAGATTCCCACTTCGTCCATACTCCCTCCTGTCTAAGCCCCACCATCAATCAAATCCACAATCTCACCCTGGATCAAATGGTGTTTCTCCTTGCCATGGGCTTTCCCTTTTGGTATCCTAGTTAACTGGCCTAGCCCAGCCCAGCCCGTAGCTACAATCCCCACTAGAGCTTTGTGCCTCAGCCTGGACCCTGCAACCTCCAGTGCCTTGACTGATCTCCACTTCCTGCCTGTTCTGACCTCAGTGCCAGCTGATAACACTTTGGGGTCCTTGGATACTGGAGTGTCTCTCTTGATTGTGACACCATAATCTCCTCAGTAAGGCTGCTCACTGGAAGTTGCAGGATGTTGCTTCTGCCATACGGTGCCACCCTGCTGAGACTGTGGGGGAAAAAAGGCTACCTGCTAATTTTTCCTCTCCAGGGACTAGATGGTTATCATGGGGTCCTCGTAATCTAGCAGTGGCCGCAGAACCCTGGGCAGGTTGGCATGCTGCTAAATCCAGGCCTAGATTCTTCCTGATAGGCATGACTTGTCCATTTTGGAGGATGTGTTTTTGAAGCTGTATTTCAACTTTCAAAAAACTGCTTGAAAAGAAATTGTGAAATTTAGCAGAAAGGCTTTGGTGGTAGAATCTTGTGCTGTTTCCACTGATTTCTACATTTAGTTTCACAACCTATTACACTTTCACATCTCCTTCCTTGTATTAGTAATAGTGAAGTAGTAGTGGTGCTATCTGTATTTGAAGCAGATAGATTTATTAAAAAAAAAAAAAAACAGTGCAGCACAGTACACATCCAGCAGTGACAATACAGATCTGTCTTTCTCTACATAACTGAACCTGTATTATAGAATCTAATTATATGTCTAAGCAGGATGGAGGGGGAAGGGGTTGTCTGCCCACACAGTAACGTATGGCTTTTATTAGTATTAGAGAAAATCTAATAGTCAGTTAAGGTTTCAGTACTTACCATACCTGATAGTTCTCTATTTTTTCTTATCCACTGGAAGAATATATGAAGGAAGGAAGTTATGTGCCACTGGAGGAAATAGATGAAAGCTCAGAGGTGCAGGGGGAGGTGACTATGCTGAACACACTGAAGCATTATGAAGTAAGTATCAAGTACAAAGCTTAGGATAAGTCCCTAATATACGCAGACCTGAAGGAAAACAAGACATAATTTTCGATTACCACAATAATCATATTAGATTAAATACTTTGGAACATATTTACAAAACCCCAGTAGTGATTTAAACATGAAGAGCCTGATGTAATTTGTGCATCATCTTATTTCATTCCTCAGATCCCAGATGGAGCTTCCATTAAAGTAATCACCAAAAAGGTTCATGCCCCTCTTAGTCCACAGACTAGTTTGAAAGGTGAGTGTAAGATTTCACACAGGCCAGGTTTGGTATAGTAGAAAAAGTTCACAATGATAATGAACTCTTATCGTACACCTTTGCTATTATGACACCATTTACTTCCTTTTTGAGCATTGCCTCAGTTCATGTTCTTATGTGGAGTTGTGTGGGCAAACAGGCTTATAGGCTTTTTTTCATACTGACATATTAGGTGAAAGAACCTCTTTACTCACATTTATAATAATTCCACTTGACCCTTTATGTATTTATTTAGCATGTTTTATTCTAATCATGTTCCGATGCACTTAACCATGTTACAGTGTATTATGCTAACTTCTACTTGATTCTACTTCTAAAGTTGTACATTTTTTCCAAAATCATTTGGAACACACTGATATGAACACAATGATATTAAGATTCACTATGCTTTATAGATTATATGAAACACTTTTTGCTCAAACATTTTTTGGTTAGTGTGAAACCCGATGCCTCTTGAATTACCTGTTCCTTTTTTCTAAAGAGAAGAAGCTTCTTCCTACTTTTGCTCCCATGTTGACTATGGGGAGTTTCTCCTATGCTGACTCATTAGACATGTGATGCATGGTATCATACTATGAAATAACTGATGACAAATTTTCCAGACACAGTGTCTTTAAAAGTTATTAGTCTGAGAACCTTTGGAAGCTAATTTGATCTATGCAGGATGTGTTACTGCTTACCTGTCTGGTCAGGACTAGACTAAGCTAATTCATATAATGGATTTTAGAGTGAAACTGATTTTGTTGTAGTTTAAGCTACATACAGTAATTGTAGTTAAATTAAGCTAGAGAATGGCCTCTTACCCCTAATTTTAACTTTTTTCTTTTTTTATTTCATGAGAATTGGCTTGTGTGTATTCTGGATTTCTGGATTTGCTTGTGTGTCATGTGAGGCAATGGTCCTGGGGGGAACAGTAATCTAAACAAATACAACTAATCCATGGAACTACACAAAAATCTATCTCGCTAAAAACAAAAACATATTCACTGACTATAAATACTTTACTGTATGTATATTTTGTTGTTACAGATGATCAGAATTTCACTACAAAGTACTTCCACTTGGTGAGTCATAATACAAAACAACTGTTCCTATAATGTGTGTGTGTGTGTGTGTGTGTGTGTGTGTGTGTGTGTGTGTGTGTGCGTGTGTGTTTGTCATCACACAGTTCCTGTATGATAACAGGCGAATGGCTGAGACAGTAAATGTTCTGCACCTGGAATAAAAAAGAACTTCACTGCAAGTCATTTGTACCCTGAACAAATTGTCCAGACAAAATAATAACAAACAGTGTAACATTAACAGACAGAGAGTAAACCTTTCTCATTCACTGACCATGTACATTAACACCTGGCTTCAGAATGACCTTCCCTTCTTTGTTAGGGAGCCTAGGTGGTTTAGTGAAAGTGGCATTAGATGGTTTAGCTCTATAAATGTGTGAAAAATTAAGGAATATTAGACTAATCGCTGTTTGTGATTCGGTTATTTGCAGATTGACCCAGACATCTACACAGACCAGAGCGAACACCCAGAGAGGAAGAAACTGAAGCTCAAAGAGATTTATCTCACCAAACTACTATCCACTAAGGTATGGGAGTTAGATGAATTAGGACCTTAACTACTATATTTTGTTGTAAACTGGACTAAACAACTTACAACTGGACTTAAACAACTGGACTTAAACAACAGCAGTGAATTCTGGCTCCTAAATCCATTGATTATATGCACAAAACAGGCTTTACACAAAGGTTACACCTAGGTTTACACAAACCTAGACTAAATATATTCTATCTAACTATTCTGTCTAACTCCATACATACCATACGTTTCTTCTGGCAAGTCATTTACAGTGTCTACTTTATTCATATCAGAGGTAATTTTAAAACAATTAAAACACCTTGCAAACACATGCAAACACACACAGTGAAATTATTCATTCATCTGAGACTGGTCTGGTCTGATGAGTGGGCTTGTCTTTACCATCATCAACAGGCAGAACCAGAATGGAGTTATCAGTAGCATGGTTTGTTGAACATGCTGCAGTGTCATCCATAACAGTGACATTGACGGGCAGGCATACAGCCGTAGATTTGGCCAATCATGTACAAATCGTTTACATTAACATTTATGCAAATGCATCCTTGCAATCCTCCCTCTCTGTCATTGAACATTCAGCCAACCCTGAAATGGTCAGTGAAGTAGCATTCCCAGTTTTACCACTGGGGTTACTACCATCATCCCTGCCAGACACTGAAAGGTTTGCATGGCCTGTGTGTTGAGATTCAGAGCTTCAACTTCTGCACAGGTTATCAAATGGCTTTTCTTATAATTAACTTTTAGTCCTGTCTGGCTTGTTGCTTGCTATTGGTACCATCCACATAGCAAGCAATCATCCATATAGGGGAGGACGCACAGACCCTGACATGACAGATGCTCTAGGGCAACTCACACAAGCTAACCCAAAGGGAAAGACCCTCAACTCTCAAACAACAGACCACATGTCTTGTTCAGCAACAAAGTATTAAAAGTATAAAAGTAAAGTATAAATGTAAAAATATTAATAAGTAAAATACTCTGTGTGCTTCTTTCACATTAAACAGCACCATATATCATAAATTAATGAAAATACTCCTATCTTACTCCTATCAGGTGGCAGTGCACTCCTTTGTAGAGATGCTCTTTCGGAGTATCTGGGGAATGCCCAACAACAGAGCTCCCTCAGCAGTGAAATACTTCTTTGATTTCCTCGATTCACAAGCCGAGAAGAAAAAGATCATGGATCCAGATGTTCTTCACATCTGGAAAACAAATAGGTACAGGTTTTGAACATATAGAGAAATTGTATATGACATTAATTATGTGTACACCAATTATTTATTAAGACTTTGTGTTGAAAAGAACATTATAAATTACACAATAAAACAAGCTGAATGTCCTCCAATCCAGCAGCTGAACAGGGACTGAACAGATTTTTGCCTCATTTGGATGAGAGAGTGAATTTCATTTGTTTGATTGTATCATATATTCAGTTTGGAAATTTGTGCTCAAAATCAGGCAGTGTTTGTCAGATATCCTCAGTCTTCTTGCAAATCCTTCACTGCCTATCACATTTATTACATTAATTTATTACAGATGTATTACATTTGGCTGTTGTTAAGATGGATCTTATGGTGAAGTCTGTAAAGACATGTTCTTTTTCATCACTACTAATCACTAGCAGCAGTGTATAACTCATGAATAACCATTGTGAGCATGGCACACATGCTGAGATATTTGGTACTACAGGTGTCCTGTGCTTTTAAATCAGGGATAACTTCTCATATTTCTTTTTAACATATGTGAGCATTATTCTTAGAATGCTACCATAGCAGATTGTGTATCTTTGAGGCCTCCTTATAGCTCAGTGGTCAGTCATCCTTCTCATTCCTTATCAGCTTGAGGATCCTATGTCTACAATTGCTTCTGGTTCTTTCCAGATGATGATGAACTACCAACTGAGCACCACATTCAAGTACACCATTCTCAGCAGTGTCTGTTCCTACCAGCTCTAATGTGCCTTGGCAGGCTCTAAGTAAGCAGTGATAGTAACACAGGATTTTTTAAGGGTTTTTCCAGGTCTGACAAAACTATGCAGTGCAAAAGCTTTATTGACAGCTATCATAGTAGAAGGGGCCAGCTCAGTCAGACCAGGGTTCTACAGCACATGCTCTGGCTATGATGATGAATCTTGAACAAATCAGTTTTAGATATGTGCCTGCAGTTGATGCTTTTGTCACATGACTGGCAGTCAGTTGAAGCACTATACCCAAGTGTGCACAGTCCAAGTGCACCAAATGCCTTGGTGAAAACTTATGATATTGCATCACATGTGGCACACACTGGCAATATGTTGGCTATTCTGCTGCTAGCATTGGAGCAGTGGCTTCAATATGCAGATGCTGATAGCTCTGGGAAGGATTGATTGACACTTCTCAGGTGCAGTGCGTGCAGTGTTATAAGGAAATGAGCTGTAAGTGTTACTGAGCATCTTGCAGAAGCAGCCACAGTTCTTCTGGAGACTTTGACTGCTTTCTTTACTAATATACAAATATTCTGTAACATTTCATTTTGAGCTGGAAAACTAATGTTTGCACTAAATACATGCCTAAGACTTTTGCACGGTCTTGTATATCTGAGTTACTCTTTGGGCCTGCTGCCAAAAAAGCCTGGGCCAGGTGGCCAAAACAGCCCATTCATGGTGCTTTTAGTTTCACTTTCAAACTCCCACCTGCCTCACACTACATTTACACACTACCATTTTACAGATGAGAATATTTTTCACTGGACAGTGACTACATCAGGTCAACGGGTCTTGATGACATTGTTGCAGGGATACAAACTGCACTACTGCTGCTGACTTTCAGTTATTTCAGGGGTCCAGGCCTCACCTATGACAAACACCAACAAAGTTGTTGCTCTGTCCCAGGAGGTTGATTCTGCATGTACAGAGTTGCTATAGAAAAGATAGACTCTACAGTTCAAAAGAGAGGATTCTATTCAAGCCATCTGTATGTATGTGTAAGCATCTATATCAGCCATCAGGGCAGCATTAGGGTGAGGGGCTCTCTCCACCTTGCACAACTCTGGAAAGGCATAGATGGACCTCTTTGCCAGAGCCAAGTCTCCCTGCCAGGGCTGGATAGCTTGCTGGGAAAGAATGCTCTGGCTCTCAAGTAGCTCATCACAGTTAAACACATTTTTAACTGTGTTGCTGATATATCTTACTCTGTGCAGGTTTCAGAAACTGTACCACAGAGTCCTAATTGTGACCCAACAAGACCTTGGTTCACTCTGCTGCTTTCAATGGTTGTTGGGAGCATCGTGGCAACCTCGTCCCTGAGCAGATCTGCTGTCCCAGGTGGATGGATAGATTTGGTTCACCAAGCTAGGTTGCCAGTGTCTGTGGGTCTGGGATGTAGCAGTACAGGAAACATTTCTGAATAGAAGCACATGTGAAATCCTTTAGCACATGTGCCATGTATATCCTTAAGTTAATTGTTGTTTGAACTATGTTCACTTTCTTGGTTTGACCCTATGCACTGAGGCACCTGCCTGGCAGCCCTGTGTGGGACCTTCCTCTTGTGTTAAGAGAGTTGGGGAGTTGCATGCTCTGGTCATAGTGCATTGGTGGCCAAATGACTCTAGAGTGTCCTTGTGGCTGAATCCAGGTTTTCTGCCCAAGATTATATCACCCAACTTTGTGAATTATATCTGGCAGCCTTCAGTGAAGACAAGCCTGCAGAACATTACTTGCTATGTCTGGTGTGTGTGCCTTGCAGTGTTATGTAGACCGAGCAGCAGCCATTTGATTAATCCCTTTGACTTAAGCAGAGGTTATCCCACTGGGTGGTGAACATCATCACTTTAGCCTGGACACCCAGCCTCTACCGTGACATGCCAGTCTACGAAGGCCATCTCCTCCTCATGGAACATAAATACCACTCCAGGAAGTCTGTGTTGATGCTACAAGGGCAACACCATGTACCTTCTTTAGTTATTCTTTTGTTATGCACCACCTTGGATGATTAGCAAGGATAAAATAGAATGCTAGTTATATGTATTCTATGAACCACTTTAGGAGTCCTTGTCTTTTGGAACCTGAGCTGGTATTAGAAATATATTCCTATGCAAAATAGTTGTTTAATAACAGTAGTGTTTATGGACAATATGACATCATTAGTCACTTCATCTAGGTATTTTGTTGGACTGTCTAGGCATGGGTGCACAAATACACAAAGGGTTGTTCAGGTTTTATACATCATCTTGTCCGTCTAACTACTATACTGTCATTGAATGCATAAACATTGTACTGTTAGCTCCCATGCCATCCCAGAAATAAAAATATGAATACAGTAATCTACCAATATTACATTCCTTGAATTTTCTTAGGTTGGGCCACAGTGGACTTCTATATTTATTTGATATGAGCAGTACAACCGGGGCACAAAAAAACTGAATGCATTCTCAGTCTACATGTTAGTCTTGATGTAACCACAGTGCTGTCATCCCTCCCAGCCTGCCACTGCGCTTCTGGGTGAACATTCTGAAGAACCCCAACTTTGTGTTTAGTGACCTCGAAAAGACACCTCACCTTGACGGCTGCCTGTCTGTCATAGCTCAAGCCTTCATGGACTCCTTCTCCCTCACAGACCATCAGTTGGACAAGGTAACCACATAAATGACCTAAAAGTGACCTAATTTAATTATACATGAAAATATAACCCATTACAAGTACAGTTCTGTGCAAAAATCTTAGGCACATGTAAGGAAATGCTGTAGAGTAAAGATGCCTTCAAAAATAATGAAATTAAATGTTTCTACATTTAAAAAAAAATACCATAAAGTGCAGTAAACAGTAATAAATGAAACAAGGTCAATATTTAATGTGATGATCCTTCGCTTTGAAAATAAAACAGTATCTC
>CM074924.1:23645114-23657403 GCA_037576815.1 Pangasius larnaudii | reverse complement strand
CTTATGGAATCTGCTGCTTTCTTTACTGACATACAAACATTTTTCTGTAACATTTCATTTTGTGCTGGAAAACTAACCTTTTTTGGAATCTAAAAGGTTTTTGTAGTGAATCAATAATGTAGAAGTCATCAAATACAAATCTATAAAAAAAAAGTGTGTACTAAAAAAAAAGTGTGCCTAAGGCTTTTGCACAGAACTGTACACTATTTGGAACGAACAGATAATGTGTTCTAAAGAGATACAAATAGGTACTGTAGCTTTTAAGAAAGCTTGCTGGAAAGGTTAACAGGGCACGTACTTGAGACTACAGGTGTGCTTTGGGACTGGGATCTTACAGGACACAATAAAAAAATTCAAAAAAGAATGCTGTGACCTAATCTTCCACATTTGTAAACATGAAAGTGTGAAAATGGCCTATTGTACACTAAATATGCTTACCTTCAACCATGATCAAAACATCCTTTTCATCTTCTAGCGAATGTTCTCTGTCCAGCTGCATGATAATTAAATTTCTGTTGGGTTATTTTTTTGCCATCATCTCTGGGCCCCTGTACTGTATACCTATGCCACTGAATGCATACTGTGTCCTTATCCACAATACCATGTGTATTTATTGTATTTATATGGCATTTGTCATTTTACCTGAAACAGTGTGGTTTTGAACATCTTATCTTACACCTTTGCACTACTTGCATTAGAGTAGGAAAGTAAAACTTCCCTTATTTAGGTAGTGAAAAATGGCAGCAAATACAGTTCATAATGACAGCAGTGTCCCTAAATGCGGCGATAATTCAAGCAAACAGCTGAACTTGAGCTTTTGCTCATTTCCACCGATGTGCTTCTGAGAACGGTATGGCTTTGTGCTATTCAGCAGGATAAGGAAAAGCATTTTAAAACGCACATTTGTAGCATTTCAAAGAATCAGACTACTTGAAAACTACTGGCTTGTAAACACCAAGAACTGTTCATTCTGTTGTCTAGTGAAATGTTTTTGATAAACTCAGAAAAGCAAGTAGTGTGTGTGTGTAGGACCTGCTCCTGCTGCAGGCCACGACTATGTAGCTGTTCCTCCTTCAGATAAGTGAGCTAGCTATATATGCTGTATATGTTTGTCCTATTACTTACGCTTCCTCATTCCTGACATGGAAGTGTGAAAAATAGCTGCCTTAAAATCAGATAGGTGGAAAAATTCCTTTCTTTTTCTCTTTCCTATGCTTTGTATTGCAACATCAGTCAATGTGCATCAATGACATTTTTGCAATACAGTTTCTGCACTCAACCCCCAACCCTCCGCCACGCCCCGTCACACAGCACTCCCTCCCTTGCGCTTGCAGTGATTACACATAATGCCACTGTATACACTAACTATACAAAACAGCAGGAGTAGAATATGGGTTGATGACACAGTGTAAAGGTGTGAAGCTTACTGCAAAAATGTGAAGCAGATGTATTGGACTGTAGAAGCTTGTATAGTATAGAGATAAAAAAAAATAAAATCTAACCTCACTGGCATGATGTTGTCCTTCTTGTCCCTGTCCTCTTTTTGTCAACACAGCATGCACCAACCAATAAGCTTCTGTATGCAAAAGACATTCCTCAGTATAAACAGGAAGTGAAGACATACTACAAGCTGGTGAGGGATCAGTCGCAGGTCAGCAGGCAGGACTTTAAAGTGTTCCTGCAAGAAGAGTCAAAGGTCTGCCTCACACCCCATGCAAAAAACGAACTGTATACAAATTGCCTGATTGTGTGTACTATATTATTATCATTGGCCAGCACAGCTAAAATGCTATTTTTCTGCTAAACATACTATTATGTGTTCCATGTCCTACAGAAACACGAGAATGAATTCAATGAAGCTGCAGCGCTGCGAGAGCTATACAAGTACATGGAGCGCAATTTCAGTGAGGTATGAAACACAGTTTTCTTTTTCTAGACTGTTACATTTCCTTCTTCATTCATTTATTTAACTCCTAGAAGTTTAATTTCTATCGAAAATTCCAGCTCTTTCACAGTGGTTGTAAGTTGTCTTTTTTTGGCTTTTCAAAATGCTCATTGGAGGTCTGTGCTGTAGCACCTACACATATGAAGGCTTTATGAAACCTGCTGTTTATTTCCGGCAACTGTCATTGCACACTGTGATCTTTAGTTGTGTTCCCCACACATTCGGCCTCGCGCGCGCCCCGGCCCCCGCGGGGCCGCGGGGCGGGTTTTTGGTTGTTTTTGATGTGAGTAGTTTAGTTATTATATATATATATATATATATATATATATATAAAAAAGCATATAGACATTCTATATAAACATATAGACATTCTATTTTTGCTAGTTACCTCTATGCCATAGAGACACTGAAAACACTGAGACAAACAGGGCTACTGGAGGTAGAAGTTGTTTTCCGTTCACCAATAAATGGACCCCAAAAGCACTCTGAGTACGCACTCTATAGAACCAACTCTATAGAAGATTCTGATAGTGTGTCCAGTGAACTTTTCTGATCTTTCTGGAATGCAGTCGTTTTGTTAGATGGCTGTTGTTGTCAACTGTCAATAACAGTTTTTGATTTGGGAAAGACACAGTTAGCTTGCTTTCTCAGTAATATTACACAAGAATATAGAAAGCTTTCCATAGAACATCTGGACCAGGAATATATAGTTGTATAATCAAAGACAAAAATAAATGATTAAATTAAATTTAATTAATTAATTAAAGTAAGAGTTAATGAAAGAAAGAATGAAAAGACCTGTATTTCCATAGTATAGTAATACAGATTAAAAAAAATAATAATAATAATAAATAGTGTGTGCAGTATGCTCTAGCTTTCTTTGTATCTGTTATAAGGCCACTGTATGTATGTTCTTATAAACACAAAATGAACATTACTTTTCCACAAGTCATTAACAAACTATTTTTAACAATCCCAACCTGAAAACATCACTGGTAAAGTTAGCAGATATTGTGCTGACTTCTCTTCAATAGTTTTCCATGGCACAGTTTTGCTGGTTTCACTTCCGCTTGCCTCAGGCATTTCAACACATACTGTGTTTCAACATGAAACAAATTGTTGTACATATCACAGAGTGTGTTGCTTTCCCATCTTGCAGTGGTTTTACTGCAGTGTAAAACATAGCAAGAGGTAAAGACGGGAAAGAAGATAGTAGAGAAACAAATCAGTATGTTTAATGTATAACAGATAAGTATAGAAGGGTGATGCTCCATCTGTCACTGCAGTACAAGTACTGATCTCCTGACAGTTTGTCCATAATCACACTGTGGTTTTCTGTCCATACAGATTGAACAACTGATAGAGCAAAAGGATGCCTCCTGTGGACTGAAAGAGGAAATGCATCATGTGAAGGAGCTTTTTGAAAGTGTGAAAAGGAGTGCATGGATCTGAGCCAATGTGCCTTCAACACTCTGAATATATTCCCTATTGCCTTAATCCTTGCCTGTCTTCTCCTAAGCATCATGTGCAGCGCGAGCCTGAGCAACAATCCCAATACACTGTGCTTTTTTCCTCTGGCTGTCGTCAAGAGCAGAAACACTAACATGGAGGCCGGTGCATTTCTAAAATACATACAGTGAATGTGACTGATAAAAATAATTTTCATATTAACATAACAATGCCTCCCAGTACCCAGGTCCTATCTTTAACCATTTTAAAAGAAACCAATGTGGTAGATAAGGATCTCAGAGAAAAGGTTGTCAGCATTATATTAACAGTTGTGTTAACCACAAGCTAAAATGTGCTGGCAATGAAATCTTCTCAAGCAAAAATGTGTAAAGTGACTTTGGTCACTCGCCACTGTAAAATAGTGTTTGTTTCAATATAGTACAGCATAAGGCTCGATATTTTTCACCTCTGTAATGCACTAATGCTTTGTGTTATTTCATTTGTATTTTCAATTTTTGATGCATTTGATGCCTGTGTGAATGCAGATGATGAATAAACATGATAACAATATACAGCCTACAGATGCACAACAGTGCACACAGTGTTAATAAAGGAAAAATCTGTAGTCTTTAGTTTTAGTCTTCTGCAGAGAAAAAAATGTTTAAGAAACAAAAAGTAAAAGTGATTGCCACACACTAAAAATGCTGGATTAAAAACAGCTCAACTAGTAACTCAATTAATCCTACTATATTATGTATGTTTCTATACCTATTGGGTTAAAAATGTCCCAACTGCTGAGCTATTATTATTATTATTATTATTATTATTATTATTATTATTATTATTATTATTAGGGGACCAAGCACCAAAGGTGCATAGGCACCCTATTGTTATTCTCTGTTTTCTTCTTCTTCTGGCTCGGGTGTCTATGGCAGCCCATAGAACTGTCTGGTAAAAAGTTGTGAAATTTGGCAGACTGATTGGGTAGGGTCTAAGGAACATTCTGACCAAATGTTGGCCAAGTGCTGCCAACACTCTAGAGCCACCATCGGGTCAAATTTGGGCCTAATTTGGAAGTACATTTATGGTCATACCTTTTGAACTACGTGTCCAAAATTAAAAGTCAAAACTCAAAAACTGTTTTTTTCGCTACTCCTCCTACAAATTTTGTCAAATCATCACCAAATTTGACACACATCATCTTCAGAGGAAGCCTCACAAAAGTTATCAGAAGAATTTTGAATAGCTCAAAGGGGTCAACGAATCTGATAGCAAGGCAGACAAACAGGAAGTGAGGCTGTATCTCAGCAGTGCATCTACATATCTTAACCAAACTTGATAAGTATCTTCAGGACCATGCCCTGAATGTATCCAAGAAGTATTGTGACTGTGCCATCTTGTGGTCAAGAACTGTAACAACTTTAATTTTTTTCCTTGTATCGTTTGAAGAGTTTGTGATAAATTCAGTTAATTTTTCCTATAATTTCCCGGAGTATGCTGAAGTGAACACACACCAAAAATTCAATTGTATTTCCTGTCGACCATCTTGGATTTTGTTAAAAACTCTTTTTTCGCTACTCCTCCTACAAATTTTCTCCAATCATCACCAGATTTGGCAAACGTCTCCTTCAGTAAGCCTCACAAAAGTTATCAAAAGAATTTTGAATATTCCAAACAGTTTGTCCATAATGGGCCAACTAATCAAACAGGAAATGATGCTGTATCTCAGCAATGACTTTGCCGGGATACAACAATTATTTAAAAAAAAAACAACAACCAGCAAAAAACAAGACAGTAAAATAACAACTGAGTAAAACTATAAAATATTAAAAATTAATATCTGATTAAGAAATTCTCATGGGTAAAGATTGGTGTTAAAGTCAATCTCTGACCACTTAGAACCAGCCTGACCAACTAGAACCAGCCCAACTAAGTAGATCCTATCTACTATCCAGGCTGACTATCACAGCATAACTAACTAGAATTGGTCTGACTAATTACAACCAGTCAGACTAACTAGAACCAGCCTAGCCAGCTATAGCCAACCTAACTAGAACCAGCCTGACTAACTAGAAACAGCATCACTAATTAGAACCAACCTAGCCAGTTATAACCAACCTGAATAACTAGAAACAGCCTGACTAACTAAAATCATCCTGACCAGCTAAAACTAACCCAAATAACTATAACTAGCTTGACTAATTAGAACCTACCTAACCAGCTATAGCCAATCTGAATAACTAGAATCCAGCCTGACCAGATAAAAATTCTAACAGGTAAAGAGAGTGTTGTTAAAGTAAATCTCTGAGCAGTTAGAACCAGCCTGACCAGCTGAAACTAGCCTGTCTAACTAGAACCAGCCTAACTAATTGGAAACCAGCCTAAACAGCTATAACCAACCTGACTAACTAGAGCCAGGCCGACTAGCTAGAACCAGCCTGACTAAAAAGAAGTATCATAACTAAACCAGCCTGACTAACTAGAAGCAGCGGTACTATTTAGAAGCAATATAACCATGTAGAAGCAGCCTGACTAACTAGAACCAGCCTAATTAACTAGAACCAGATTTAGCAGCTAGAAGCAACCTAACTAGAACTAACCTAAACCACTAGAATCAACCATGTAGAAGCAGCCTGACTAACTAGAACCAGCCCAAGTATGTAGAACGAGCCTGACTATCTAGAACCAGCCCAACAAATTAGAACCAGCCCAACTAAGTAGAACCATCCTGACTAACTAGAAGCAGCCTCACTAACTAGATCTGGTCTTACTAATTACAACAAGCCTGAAACTGACCAAAAGCCCTCTAAAGCCATCAAGGCTGGCCAATCTGACCAGCTAACTTACCCAGGCTGTTTTTTTTTCCCAGCAGGACTTTTACCTGCATAACTTACCCTGGCTGTTTTTTTTTTTTTCATCAGGTCTGCTGAGGGTAAAAAGTGAAAGCTATTGTTAAATAAACTAATATAACTATTTATCTGTAGAATAGATGAGCTAACCCAATGATCAAAAGTGCACCTGTAGTGTATGTGGTCCTCTTCTGGACCTTTTTTTGTTTGTGTTGTAGAAAAGTGTTTCTAATATAAAATACTTCTAATCAACATTTAATAAAGGTTATCACTGGTGAACTCAGCAGTGTGCTTGATTTGTGCACAGAGAATCTCAGACATGCGTAAGAGTGCTCTCATGATACTATTTGCCAAGAATGCTGTCTCCATGGATGCAGGGAGTGCAATCGTGGTGTCGTGCTGTTTTGGTGTCGTGGTATTTTGTTGTCGTGGGGTTTTGTTGTCATGGTATTTTGTTGTCGTGGTATTTTGGTGTCATGGTATTTTGTTGTTGTGGTGTTTTGGTGTCGTGGTGTTTTGTTTATCATGTTGTTTTGTTGTCATGGTATTTTGTAGTCGTGATGTTTTGGTGTCGTGGTATTTTGTTGTTGTGGTGTGGTGGTGTTGTGGTATTTTGTTGTCATGGTGTTTTATTGTCATGGCATTTTGTTGTTTTGGTGTCGTGGTGTTTTGTTGTCATGGTATTTTGTGTAGTGGTGTTGTGTTGTCATGGTATTTTGTTGTCATGGTATTTTGTTGTTGTGGTGTTTTTGTGTTGTGGTGTTTTGTTGTCGTGGTGTTTTGGTGTTGTGGTATTTTGTTGTCGTGGTGTTTTGGTGTTGTAGTATTTGTTGTCGTGGTGTTTTGGTGTTGTGATATTTGTTGTCGTGGTGTTTTGTTGTGGTGTTTTAGTGTTGTGGTATTTTGTTGTCGTGGTGTTTTGGTGTTGTGATATTTGTTGTCGTGGTGTTTTGTTGTAGTGGTGTTTTGGTGTTGTGGTATTTTGTTGTCGTGGTGTTTTGGTGTTGTGATATTTGTTGTCGTGGTGTTTTGTCGTGGTGTTTTGGTGTTGTGATATTTGTTGTCGTGGTGTTTTGGTGTTGTGATATTTGTTGTCGTGGTGTTTTGGTGTCGTGATATTTTGTTGTCGTAGTGTTTTGGTGTCGTGCTGTTTTGTTGTCATGGTGTTTTGGTGTTGTGATATTTGTTGTCGTGGTGTTTTGGTGTTGTGGTATTTTGTTGTCGTGGTGTTTTGGTGTCGTGGTATTTTGTTGTCGTAGTGTTTTGGTGTCGTGGTATTTTGTTGTCGTGCTGTCTTGGTGGTGTAACAGTCTGCTACCGCATCAGCCAATCACATATAAACATGTCGTCATCCGGGGTCATCCCCGTCCTCCCTTTTGTTTAGGAATTCCTCAGTAAATGCACTTCTCAACAGTTAATGTGAATAGGATTTAAGAATAAAATCTTAGTTAAGAAGTTTTTAGTGCCATTTAGGAGAATTCTTGGTAGTAAAATAAAAGATTATTTGTGAATACTGCCCCACGGGCGTCACATAGTGACGTCACTTCCTTATGAGCTGTGTGGAGGAGAAGCAGGAAGAGACGCGAGCAAGATTAGTACGAAGCTAGCAGACTTTAACTTTAAGGTACAGGTGTTGTTTCGCTGTTATGGCTTCAGGAATATCTGGAGAATGGAACTGTAATTGTCCTCTGTATTTGCTCTGTTTATTAGCGACTGGAATAGCTACGAGCTGTGTAGTTTATTAGATAGCTGTTAGGATAGGAACGGTCCGGTTTGTGCAGCAGTATAGCTACTGATTTATACTATATTTAACGTTTATTCATTATACTAGCAATTATAATACTTACCATAATTGTAGCGTGTGGTTTTAATGTGGTTGTTCATTTAGCATGCAGCCTTCCTTAAAGCAGTTTAAGTTAATAGGCTTGTTGAAACAACACTGCAGTTAGAGACTTGTTTAGTGCTGCTCTTTCTCCTCTACAGCTCTACATATCTGACTCTCTACATTATGAGCCGACACTGAGTGCACGAGTCGAGTGTGTGCTTCAACATGGAGAAGTTTGGCATGAGCTTCGGCGGAGGCCTGAGCAAAAAAGAACTGCTTGAAACTATTGAGAGTCAGAAGAAGCAGCTCATCCAGTACCAGACCCGCTTCAAAGACATCGTTCAGGCCTATAAGAGTTTACTGAAGGAGAAGGAGGCGTTGGAAGCTAGCTTGAAAGTGCTGACTGTGTCTGCACAGTGCCCAGAGGCCACCGAGCATGCCGAAGACCATGGTTCGCTTCACAGTGAAGACAGCCTGGACGCTGCTGAATCTGGTGTTGAAAGTGTTGTGACTAGCAGCAGCACTCAGAGTGATGCAGCAGATGAAGATCAGGTCGGTCATGGAGAAGGTAACTCAGTGTTTCTGCAGTCAGAGAAGAGTGAACTGGGGAGTTGTGTAATTTCTAGCAGCACTGCAAATGTGGAGCAAACTGTAGCCTCAACAAATGTAGAATCAGACCGCCGGGTGAACCAACTAAAGTCTCAGTTATCTACTTTGACCACGTCCTTGGCCACAGTTATGCAGGAAAAATCTCGGATGGAAGCCTCTTTTCAAGCAGATAAGCGTAAAATGAAGCAGGAGTTGGAGGAGGCACGGGAAAAAGTAGAGGATGAGCATAAGCAGCATCAGTTTGAACTCCAGGCTCTACAGGAACAGCTAGCAGAGAGCAGAGCACGTGTGATTATGCAGCAACACCAGCATGATCAAGAACAGCATGACCATGGCCACATGCTTCGCGAACTCCAGAAACTCCTCCAGGAGGAGAGGAGCCTTCGGCAGGATGCTGAACTTAAGTTGGAGGATGCCAGGAAAACCTTTGCAGAAACCATGCAAAGCAAAGACCGGGGATTAGATTATGAAGAGCGGTTGAAGCAGGTTACGCAGGAGTGTGAAACATTGAGAATGAGCCTGCAGGCCCTGGAGGCTGAGAGAAGCAAGCCTGAGCAGCAGGTGGCAGAACTGCAGCAAGAGATTGCTGATCTAAAAGCACACTTTAACCAACAGCTTCAACAGGAAAATAGAAAGGTATGGTTTGACTCTGATAGTCCTTCTTTAAACCTCTGAGACTTATTAATGACATTTGCTTAGATGTTATATTTGTTGAATTTCAAACATATTTGTGCAGGTTGCTCAGGCAGAAGCCTGCTTGCAGGAGCAGGCACAGCTGGAGGAGCGGCGAGTGGCAAGTCTAGAGGAGCGGGTTTCTGAGCTGTCAGGGCTGTTAGGTGCCTGTGAGAAGGCCAGGCAGAAGGACCAGCAGAATGCACAGAGGCTACGTGAGCATATCCTCCAGCTGGACGCAGAGAACAAGGCCCTAGCTATTGCAGCCAGCACTACCAGGACCACCTCGTCTGACCTTGGCATTGATGAAATGAATCTGGATGTGACCACGCTGAAGGACAAGCTGGAGAAGGTGAAGAAGCTGTTGCAGCTTGTTGCACAGAAATCTCCGGAAAAAAGTTTGGAAATTGAGAAGATAATGGAGGGAGCAGGAGGACAGGATGCGGAGAAGGCCTCAGTGCAGTACTATCAGCAAGAGCTTCGGCAACTAAAGGAGGAGTTTGAGCGCTACAAAGTGCGAGCGCAGGTGGTCCTAAAGAATAAGAATGGCAAAGACAGCGCCCAGACCAAGGAGCTTGAGGAAGCTCGGGACCAGCTGGCCGAACTGAAAGAAAAGTACATCAACCTGCGTGTCCAATCAGATGAGGCCAAGGGGATACACAAACAAGAGATTAAGGACCACCACCAAGCACTGACAGCCCTTCATCAGGCTCATAAGCAAGACCTGGAGAAGCTAGAGTCTCAGCACAGAGAGAACTTCTTGCACCTTGAGGAAGAGCTGCACAAGCAGAGGGAGCGCACCATGGCATTACTCAAAGAGAAGGACCTTGAGCTAGAAAAACTTCGAGCCGAAAGCATTCAGGGACAGATTGGAAGTGATAGTGCAGCAGAGAGAGAAGTTAAAGGGGACATTGATTTCGAAAGTGGCAGTTCTGTGCATGAAGAATGCGAGATGATTTCTTACACTCTGAAGCTAGCCAGCCCCCCAAAAAACAATTTGCTGCTGTATGCTGAACAGCTGGCTCGAAATGAGGTAGAAATTTCTGCTTTGCGCAAGCAGAAGCATCAGCTGGAAGAAGGCTTGCATCAACTACAGGGAAAATTGTTTGCTAATGAAGAGAGGCACAAGGAGGAGGTGGATGAGTTGCAGGCACAGCTGGACAAGAGGATTCGTGACCAGAGCAGAGATGGTGCTAATTTAGAATACCTCAAGAATGTCATCTATAGATTCCTCACACTACAAGACTCAAAAGGACGCCAGCAGACGCTCATGGCCATCCTGACCATCTTACACTTCAGCCCTCAAGAAAGGCAGACTGTCATGAAGCAGCAAGTGCAGAGCTGGTGGACACCCAGGAAGAGATGATGCTGTCATTTAATATTTCAGTGCAATAATTTACTTTCTACTTACTAATTTCTTTTTAAGTGTATATCAAATTATAAGTTCAGAATTGCTGTTTATTTTGAGTAATTCTGTTCTGGTAAAGGTGGTAACCTTTCATTTTTTTTTTTTAAATTCTGACATTCCAAGTGAAAAATTCTTTCCAAATTTGTTTAGAATATCCATTTTTTTGGGTAAATAATAAATAATCAACAATCAGTTATTTAATTTTCTTCTTTGTCCAAGATTAGTAAACAATACGTTGTAAGCTTGTATAGAAGTGTGTATATATGCTTACGAACATAAGCAATATTAAAGAAAGCAGTCTGCTTTTGGCAGCCATTGTTTTTTTTGTTTGTTTGTTTGGGGGGTATGCTCAGTTGTTTGTTTGTTTTGGGGGGCGGGGGGGGGGGGGTTATGCTTGGTAATTGGATTATGGTCCTGATGATTTCATCGCAGTGCTGAGTAACTGAGTAGCCACTGCAGTGGTTCTGATCATTACCATGTAATTATCAAACCCTTACTGGCATATCACCAGCTGCAAAATTGTGACTCTCTAGCTACCATTAATATATCAGTGAAATAATAATTTTCCTGTGATAAAGTTAGATTTGTACAATTGTGTGCATGAAAACCACCACTGTGTCACTTCTGAGTTATGTTCTCCCTGCAATTTCTCACAGCTGTAATGGGAACTTGTATCATGGTGTAATGTATCCTTTTGTGTAATGTTATGTGTATGTTTGGTAGATTAGGTCTTGTTTATTTACTTTCAGAATTAATTATTCAGTGCCTTATTAAATGAATATTTTAAATCTTTGTTAAATACATCAAGGCATCAGTTTTTTTCTTATTAATGTTTTTTTTTTACAGTGACTGTACAAATGTAGGAAACAACACTTATTATAACACATTTTCTTTAACACTCATACAGTTTGATCAACATAAAATCTCAGTGCCTGCTAACCTTTTAATGAAAACACCCAAGAATAGATAAATAATATAAATAAATACTTACAGTAAGGGTCTTATGTGAGTTTGATAACTTTTACAGGATACATAATAAATAGGGCAGTGTAATACGTTTAAAATATAGGTAACAGTGTATATGATATTCCACACAACCGGCACTATTCCATTCTTCCTACACTCTGTAAAAGATCCAAAAGTGATCTCGTGCAATGCATTCAGTTCTATTCAAGTCTGAAACCAATCTTTCAGATTGACAATTTATTTGTTACTTAATAAAATTAAAAAGTATTCAGGTCATTATAAGTACATAAGATATAAACTATATGACCAAAAGTATGTGCAACCCTGATGATCACACATGTATGTGGTTCTTCCCCAAACTGTTGCCACAAAGTCTGAAGCACACAATTGTACAGAATGTGTTTGTATGCTGTAGTATTACAGTTTCCCTTCACTGGAACTAAGAGGCCCAAACCTGTTTCAGCATGATGATGCCCCTGTGCACAAAGTGAGCTCCATGAAGACATGATGTGTGAAGGTTGGAGTGGAAGAACTCGAGTGTCCTGCACAGAGCCCTGACCTCAACC
>CM074924.1:23620896-23641847 GCA_037576815.1 Pangasius larnaudii | reverse complement strand
AATCCCCACAGCCTCGCTCCAACATCTAGTGGAAAGCTTCCCAGAAGAGTGGAGCTTATTATAACAGCAAACACAGGGGGAATAAATCTGGAATGGGATGTTCAACAAGCACATATGAGTGTGATGGTCAGGGGTGCACATACTTTTGGCCATATAGCGTATTATGTATGGAGCATGGAAAAAATATAGTAGAGGAAATAATGAAGTGCAGTGAGGTTCACTTTTATACTTCTGTAAACATACCAGTTTTGGCACAACTACAGATGGCATGTAATCATTAAATTAACATCACTAAAACTCTATAAAGCAAAATATGCAGAAGTTTGCTTTGTGCAACAGGAATGGTGCACACCTTTTAAAATAACTACACCCCTTATTTTACTGTTTAAGCCCTGATGCCACAAATATCGAACAAGAAGTCCTAAATTCTTCTCACTAATAAACTAAAGTGCTTGGTCTTAGAGCTCAGTGAACAACAGTGAAGCTTAATATTAGGTAGCTAGGCCACATTTCTAACCCTTCACCCCATGGCTTCACTCTGCTGCACACAGATTGCAGACACCACACACATACTGTATACTGCTACCACAAACACTTCAGTGGGTGCTCCTAACCTGCTGAAATGGGAGCACCAGTGTTACCTGATGAAATCTGAGTTTGATCCCTGCATTAAAATCATTTTAATGTCCGTCTTTGTATAGTACTGTCTGCAGATCCTGTGGCAGAGAGCTGATCACAGATTGGATGTAGTTTTCCAGCTTATCCAGTAATTCTTCCTTCACAGGAAGCTGATGCATATGAGCTCTTGTCTAGTGCAGGAAGAAAGTGTATGGTTAACTTCAGATCTTTACACTACTGCAGTTTCAGTGTTATATAACTGAAACAATAGATGAGAAAACTAGTAGGTACTGTAAGAATAACTATGACTGCAACCACAAATCTATATGATGGTTAGAAGAGCAATAAGTATTAAGCTGCAAATACAGCATTAAATACTGAAACTTGTGGAGACACTCTTTTTTAACCATGTGTGTTGTTTCTAGTTTACAATTCTATCACTAACCAATTTTTCACGCAATTTTAAAATCAGGTCAACGGTCTCCACCTCTGACTTGTCTTTTGTCCAACTCATCAGATCCTGTAAAAAGTAAAAGGCAGCAAAACAATTCCAATACACTGCAGAAGAAATCCCTTCTTACAATGGGCCTCATTTATCAAGCTGGATATATAAACAGATTTACACAAGTGTTTATACAAGGAATTTGGTATTCATGAAAATCCAGTAAATTCAGAAAAAACGTAGTGTCCTATTACGCAACCTGAGTGTGTGTGAATTTACGCATATATAGAATAATAACTAATGTAGACCTCGACTTGATTGTAGGACGGGCCGTTCTGTCTGTGCATCGCCATAAGCCATAAACAAATGCCACAGCTGACGGAAGATTAACGCTCACTTATTATTATTAATATTATATATTATTAAATATTTTTATTGCTAGAAAAGTGAATCACTTTTCACTTTTCTTTTTCAGCCTTTACCCTGATCGTTGATTTCGTGCTCCCAGCTGTCTGTGCACTTGACTTATATGGAGTTTTGTGGGTGTCACTAAATGCAGATGAGCTGTCTAAGGAATGCCCTAATGTTTTAGTTCGGCTCGCTTACACAAACATTTACACACAACTTTACTAAAAGAGTGATATATCAGGCCCACTGTTTTTACATTTTGTATTAGTTTGACTCAGTACTCACAGCATCACAGATGGCCTCTAAATGAAGGCATTCCACCTTATCTGTCATTTCCCTGTGCTTAGCACGAAACCAGCCATCAAAATTAGGAGACTGAAAGAACTGCCTTAAAACACACAAACACACACACATATACTGATAAATAGCTAGTTACCAGTATACTCACTGACAGAGAAAACATAAACAGGTGAATTGTACACAGTGTTTTACTTATAAAGGCCCAGCCAGTCCCCTTTGTGCATGGAGGTGATCTGAGGCCCTGCATGATCCAGAGTGGCCATGAACTCATCCTGGCTGAAGGGTCGGATCTGAGGAGGAGTCTAGACACACACACATACTTCCTTCATTTTCTTTCCTCTTTTAGTATTTTCCAGTCTTTCCATATCTGAATCATATACCCATATACCTTGTCTTGTCAACTTGCTACATCAAACACTTAAGTAACAATCAAATCCTTTAGCATGAATGCAAATCTGTCTTTAACATTTCAAATCTAAACAGGTTACAATTAGGTTTAATGAACCTTCCAAGGAGTCATGGATATTTGCAGTGGCATCAAGCTGGCCAGGTATCGCTCCTGTAAAACATGACAGGTTTGTGAGGTATGAGACCCTTCCTAATCATTCTATTATCAGGATATTTATTAATTAGGTATTAATACAATGAGCAAATGTCTTCTGCACAAAGACCTAAAATGTCCTCACCAGTGGACCAATAAAACTCTGTGTCAGTTCTAACCAATGCCGCCTCAAGATGGCGCTCTGCACCTCAGAAGGCCTTTTCCTCTGAATTCCCTAGAAAATGTGTGTGTGTGTGTGTGTGTGTGTGTGTGTGTGTGTGTGTGTGTGTGTGTGTGTGTGTGTGCACATGTGAGGGAGAGAGATGAAGTGAGATAGAAAGGGGTGACTCAAGAAACATTGCTATTAATATGCCTAGTTTTATCAGGCTCAGTTTTATTTACCTTTAAGAGTCGCTTGATTAGGGCTTTGTCTTTATGAAGAAACGTTTTGTATGCTGTGTATATACCTTGACAATGGAACAGAACACAAGAGTGAAGGGCACATATATGGACAGATGTTTATTTTACAATACATGGTCATTATGCCTTTTGTAATTAAATGATGGTATTTAGACGCACCTGGTTTTGTGTCCAGCATTTTCAACTTGGTCAATTTCTTGACCTTAACTTGTTTTAGCAAATCTCCTAAAATTAGAGGGTGATCAAACTTGTGCAACAAGAAATGTGTTTGTTTCCACAAGAATTTCAAAGAAGGCACCACTTACTGGACATCTTCAACTCCCCCAGACACATGATGTGCGGCCAGCTCTGAAAGGTCTTTATAAAGAAAGGATTCGTAACACCCAGTAATACATTGGGCCTGAAATTACAAGCATAAAAATGAGGAGAGAAAGTCATGTGCCCTCTTTTGGTACTTAATGATCCTATAAAAGATGCCTGAACATTTGTAATAATTCTTCCTAAAATATATTTAAGATTTAAAAACTGAAGTGCTAAGGTTGATCAGTTTATTTTAGTGTTTGTAATGTGTTTATGCTTACGGTGCCTGGGTTCTGGTAGTGTACTCCTTAAACTCACTGTCATGGATGGTAAAGTAAGGCCGAAAATCGCAGCAGTACTTCAGTGGACTGATGCAGCTGCAAAGAAGCGAACAGGAACATGCATCAACATACATGCAGCAACATACATCATACACTTACCCATTTTTAGAATAAAGAAGTTTAAATAGTTTATCAAATACAAATATCAGCTATATTTTGTGCACAATACAACTCAACCACAAAATAGTTTTCATTCATTAATTCATCTTCAGTAACTGCTGGTCAGGGTTACAGTGAATCCGGAGCCAATCCCAGGACTACAGGGCATGAGGCTGGAAGCCATTGCTAGGCACCGCACATACATACATTTGCACTCATTCACACCTAGGGGCAATTTAGCATAACCAATCGACCTACCGGCATGTTTTTGGGAGGTTGGAGGAAACCGGAAAGGGACATGAGGAGAACATGAAAAACTCCACAGAGACATTAACCCAAGATGAGCCCAGGATCAAACTAGCAGGGAACTCTGGATCTGTGAAGACAGCTCCTGCTGTGCCAATGTGCAGCCCAACTACAAAATACTGCAAAGGAAAATATCAAAATATGTCTTCTACTTTATATGTCTACTTAAATGATGTGATTAATATTTCTGAGACATCAATGTTCTAACACAAAAATATCCATTTTGGTCTGAAACTAGAACTGTCTCTAAGGTTTTAGATATTTTTTTAGATATTAAGTGTCCCTCATCCGCGACAGGCACCTGCACATGGGTGAGAAATGTTCTTATCAGCTATAGTGAATGTTGTATCAAGTTAAGAATTTCATTAACAAACACATCAACCACCAATGTGAGAAGAAAAATTCAAAATAATATAGCGGACTCTAACTGCACCAACAGCACACCTCCAACTGTGGGAGAGGTTTAAGAAGCTAGACTGCAAACACACACACACACATCACACACTCTGAGTTTCAACACAGTGCATTTGAAAGATGGCAGGTCTGAAATTATGCACTGTGCTGATAAATAGTCCAAAAGACAAAACAGATCTTTTTATGTCAGTTTTAAAAAATATTCTTCTTTTTATTGTAGTAAATATAATTTACTACCTGCATTGTCAATGCAGTATAACATTAGATATAGTCCTCTTTAAGCAGATACTGTTCACACATGTATGATTAGTCTATTTATCCTACTAGTCATGGTCAGCATGGGAAAGACAGCAAGATAATGAGCATACCTGACTAGAGCCAGCACCGTCTCTGACGACACAGCTGGAGAGGGTGCCATGACGACCAACGGCTCTCCTAGCAACATCAGCTCCCACAGCAACTGTATGTGAATGAGGACAGACTGGAAACACCTGAGCAGGTCAAAGGTCAACTGGGTCAGTTCAGAGCAATCGTACGTCTTTATATTAGGGCTGTCATTCTATTTACTTTCTTAGCTGCAATTAATCACACAATCTCTGTGATTAATCTCATGGAAAACATAAACTATAACAGTGTTGTCTAATCACAGATATCACCATAGAGATAAAAATAAATAAAAACTGTAAATTTTCATTGCAACAACAAAAATATCTTCTACCATCTCCAATGAAATAACTACACTGGCAGATCATTGTCATATTCTGACAATGCAATAAATAACATAAAGGAAGTAAACATGTGTGTTTGCACTGCTGTAATACCCATCTCCACTTATACAGATTTACACTTCATGACCTTAGTGTTATATAGTGTTATATATTGTGGAATCTGCTATTCAATCTTAACTCAGATAGAACCTTATAATACTAAGGATAAGACCTGTGTTCTCATACAGGATTTGGCTCAAATAAACCTGTTTAATCAAATAAACTGTTTAATCGATCAACGCAACAACATAACAGTTGTCCGTGAACTGTAGTGACCCGTTACAGCCACTGTGGTCTGGACCGCTCTTTGACTCACCATAGTGGTTCTCACACTAATGTGTTTGGTTTTTTTACATAGTAGGTTAAAGATGTCATACTTTTGTGGTACTTAAATTTCCCAAGACAAAGACTGCAAACTACTGAACTATCTGGGAGTGGCTTACAACTTTGTAAACTCTCACATTTCTTCTATATCGATTTTCTAACGCTATCTACAAAAACCCGATAAAGAAAGACAGTCTATGTTAGTAGCGTATAGTAGCATGTACCTTAGCAACGACTGTGTGTTGTTTATTTTTAATTGAGTGCAATTAAAATATAACAATGGGTTATCATTTTAAAATTAATTGTGTGCATTCACATGTTAATTTCGACAGCCCTACCTTATATTTATCACGAAATGAGCAGTTGCTGATTAATTACCCTTACAAAAGGTAAAACCAAGCAGCCACATACTTACTTGAAAAGATCCAGCTCATGGATGGTAGGGAGAACCATGGGAGAAGAGAGATGTTTCTACACACCACAAAAACAAAAACAGAAACAGAAAAGAGAATCAGCAACATCAACATTTCTGCAACTACTGACATGAAAAGTGAGCTCACACCTCTTTCTGTCCCTGATTGTTAGGACTTCCTCCTGGTTTGTCATCTTTTGAAGGAATTCTGACCTGGAAGTAGAACATTACACAAATATAATTTAAACCAACCAATCAACCCACCAGCACCCCCTCCAACCCCCCCACCCCACCCTCCTTCCTCCCTTCCTCTTCAGATTTATCCTGTTCAGGATTGTAATGGGTCCAACGTCTATCCTGGGAATTAGTATCCTCACTTACACCTAGGGACAATTTAGAGTTTCCAATCCACTTACAGCATGTTTTTGGGAGTAGGGGGAGAAAACCTGGAGGAAACCCATGAGGACACATGGAGAACATGCAGAACTCTGCACAGGCAGTAACCCGAGCTCAGGATAGAACTGGGGACCCTGAAGCCACGAGGCAGCAATACTACCCACTGCATCACCGTGCCATATCTTTATCTTATTTAATAGTTTCTCGATTGATATTTTCCTTCATATTTGTCTGTCTCAGAACCTACGTTTTCCCTTGTTGACTGGTCTATCTTTTTCTAATTAAAGTCTAAAACCTATTATCTTTTGTTGTAACATGACAGGGAATATTTTTATTATGATGGATAGAAAATATATAGAAGGCACTAGGAGTATAAAGCAATGCCATTATTTGTATCTGTGTCTGTTTAGTGCTCAAACTATTCATATCTGTTTTCGTATTCAGATCTAAGAATGATGAAAAACACGTTTAAGTTTTACAATCTATTAAAAATGGATTAAATGATTATTTTTTGAGAGCCAGCAGAGATATGCAGCTCTGTGCACAGTGGTCTGTGTGAGCTTCATGGAGCAACAGCTTATTATATAAAAGTATATTTCTTTTGTTTGTACAGAAATATGGTAGAAATGTGGTTTTATATTGTAGCTCAGTAAGGCAATATTTAGGTCGGGCTAAACCAAGTACTTAACTTCCCACCTATTCTGAAACTTTCTGGCAAGCTTTCTCAAAAAAGATGAACACTCCATCTGTTGTGCGTATCTGTTTTCTTACTGCTTTAGGACTATTTATCTGTTCTGTCTATATAATGCATTTGTATCAGTTACATCCCTAGAAAAAAAAGAAGCATTTGTTAAATATTTTCCAACAACACTACAACACAGGATATCTCCTGATGCTGTTGGTATATTTAAAGTACTTCTAAACTTATATAAGTGATTTAGCATGGTCTATTTTACTACTTAAACTACAAACAACATGAAGAGTGGATCCAAACCTGCAAGACGACTCCCATCACAGGCAAACTGAGCGTCTGGCTTGGCACAGGTGGGGGCCACTGGTCAATCTCATTGCAAACTGCAACAGATTTACAACACATAAATTGTACTAGTTAGTTACATTAACTAAATGTGTACTAATCACTGTTGTACACACTACATCAGGCTGCTGTATGAATAAATAAAACTTACAGTACTGTATGACTGCACTTAACTAGTTAACTAGCTCATCGTATTTTATTGCATTATGTTAGCTACCATTTTTAACCTAGTTAGTTAGGTTTCCAGGCATTCAAATCCTGATCCCGGCCAAGCACATTAGAGCTTATAGCAAATAAGGCTACTGTTAGACTAATGGACCAACTGTCCTCACCTGCCTCCAAACAAGGCTCTGACTTCTCAAAGTACGCAGGAGCAATGATGTGGAGTAGAGACCGGAACAAGTGAACATACGGCAGTCTGGACACCAGCACCAGAGACTAGGACCAAGAGTGAAATAGTTTAACGTTTAGTTTTATTTACTGATATCATGTGTTTTCTTTCATCTAACCACAAATGTAAGCCAGGGCCTGGAATTCACTAAACACTACTGAAAATTTGACTGGAACCTGGTTCTATGAACAGATAAGACAAAAATAGAGCTTTGGCAGCAGTCAGGGTGGGTGTGGCATAAAAAGAAGAATGGGTACACAGAAAATGACCGAATCCCCACTGTAAAGTATGGTGATGTTACGAGGCTGCTCTTTCTCCAAAGGCCCTGGGAACCTTCTTATGATGGTAAAGCTGTACAATATGGAGAAAAAATGCAAAGTGCAGTAAACTCGTAGGAAGATGCAATGACATGTGATGCTATAAATAAGAGATTTATGTGTGCAATATCAAATTTTCCAATTTATTTTAAAACCAATGTGTATGTGAATAACTCCAAACTCCCACTACTAGAGTTTAATTGTGTTCATTCTGCAAGATCAGAACATGGCACAAAGCCTGTGTTGTGCCGGATTCTGACTCTCCAGCTGAATCCGACTCCCATTATTGTGCATGTACGTTACAGACTAGGCATACCCATGCTGCTGTTTGCCTGAGATTTCTGTTGTTTCTGCTGGGAATATGCGATATTAAGATTAGGCTGCAGTGCAGGAGTCAGGTTCTACCAGCTAGCCTCACTATCAGCTTACTGAAGAAGAAAGTCTTGTCTCTGTTATCATCCTTCCAGTGTGCTGCTCGTGCAGTTCTTTGGAGTGAGATTACAATCTGTCCATGGATCTCTGTATATCTTTGACAGCGATCATTACAAGCTATGTAGCTCAAAGACAATTGAAGCACTGCCCCATTTGGGAACCACATCTTCAGCTTCCCCACATGCCTGCTCATTCTGAAGGCAGATTACTCACTATGATAATGATAAAAAAAAAATCAATACACCATTCAGCCCTAGGACACTGCATCATGCACACAAAAATGGTTCAATGACCAGAGATTCAATGCTTTGACCTGGCCATCCCAGTCCCCTGACCTAAACCCCTTAAAACCTGCAAGGTGTTCTGTCGAGGAGAATCGAACTTACTGAGCACTAGAGGAGAAGACTTAGTGCTGTTATGCTGGAAAAGGCAGGCTGCAAAAAGTACTAAATGCAGCAGGGCTCATAATAGTGACACATGGGTTATTCATTCATTTATTTATTTTCATAGAATACATTTACTTCAGTTTCAGTGTGATATTAAGTTAATTAACCACAAAGAAAAAAATTCCTTTTTTAAGCCCATCTTTATACCAATGGTAAATAATTCTGGAACTGACACCAGAACGATCTTCTCCATTTTAGTGGATTCTACATTCTGGTGAACTGTGCCATTTTTATTCTCAAAACATTGCAAAATTAAGCTACTAACATGCACTACAACATACAGATTGTATACTTATTTATATTTATAACAAAGAAAGCAATCAGTCAAAACTCAGCCACTGCTTTTTTGTTTGAACGTTTAGTGACGCAATAACAGGCTTGCTGCTTTTTATCTATTCATAAAAAAAATATAAAACCAAAACTTCAGGAACAAACATGGCAAATAAGAAGTACACTACAAATCACATAGTGTTATGCATGAACTAAAGACATTCTGGACAGATTCCTGCATGCAGCAATAAAGGTTTATATCATCTCATTTACTCACCTTCTGAAAGTAGCCCCTTTTGACAGAGACATCCTTTACTTGTCTAAAGTACACATAGCCATAGAAGTGAGCCATCTCCTTCTAAGAAAAAGATAAAAATAGAGATCGATGACGGATTCTGTTGAATTATTTTGCACATACTAATATCACATGTCTTACCTGCAGTATTAGTGGTGCTTCCCTGTTGTACGCATCGTTCTCTCCAAACTTAACTCGTCCCACAGACTGGCGCAGTCTAAAACTGAACTGTGTGTCCCCAAGGCATCCTGTTGGGAGAAAAATTACACTACATGCAGGACTAAATAAGAACTACATAAGATATAAATTGAAATTAAAATATTGGTCATCATGATATTTATTGGAGACAAAAATATTGTAATAGTACATGTTCAAATATGTTCAGAATTTTTCATACTGTAAATCATTACATAGAGCCTGGTTAACTAATTAGTTTATGAAAGATACAATAAAACTGTTCACTGACTGGCTTTAACCCCTTTGTTAAATACCTATAAACCTGTAAAAAGGCTGATTGGCAAAATATGAATATAGCTGTAAGCAGTGTCCGGCAGGCCCAAGGACAAAAGTTTGTTTTATGAGCCAGTATTGCCATGAGGAATATATTACACCACATATCTGAATATAGATGTGAACTTTGAGCCACATTGCATGATGTATAGTGGAAATATGACACACTTCCTGTTTGAAAGGCGTGACATGTTAATTGATCGCCTCACCATGGCAACAGCGTTAAAGAGAAAAAAAATTACTTTCTTAAGAAGACCCATATGCCATATGGATGAAATCACAATTGATCTCCTCTAATATCACTCTCTCCTGTCCAAGTTCACATCCAGTGTGACAACTGCTAAGACCTCCTTCTACAAGGGAAAGCCGGAAGCTTCTGCACATGATCCTCACAAGCTCAAAAACATCTTTTTTTTTCTTTTCTTAACCCTTGCCTCCTTTGCCCTCCTGCCTGACTGCTGATAAAGAACCATCAAATTTGCCAGCCCTTCACTACTACCCCTATTCCGACACTACACTAGCAGGATTCCCCTCCTCATTCTTGACACGTTTTTCTCCTCTTTCATCAGAAGAGATCCTCCAGATGATCTTGTCCAGCAATGCCACCACCTGCCTGCTGGATCCCATCCCTTTTACAATGCACCAGACCATCTCGCAAGACCTCCTCCCCTTCATCTCTTGTATTATTAATGACTCTAGTATATCTACTCATTTACCAAATGCATTTAAGATAGCAATTGTCCATCATGAAGAAACCTACTCAGGATACCTCAGACATCAGCAACCAGTGACCGGTATTATTTCTCTCCTTTCTATCTAAAATTCTTGAACACACTCTCTACAATCAGCTGTCTCTCTATGTCACCCAGAGCAATGTCCAAAATCCTAACCAGTCTGGCTTCAAAGCTACACACTCCACAGAAACTGCCCTTGTGGCCATTATTAAGAAGCTTCATGCTGCTAGATCAGTCTTCATCCTCCTTGACCTTTCAGCGGCGTTTGACACGGCCAATCTTCATAAGTCTTGGAGTTTGTGACGCAGCATGACATTGCTTCTTACCTGGAGGGAGGTGACATGGAGGGGATCCACATGTGATTCATATTCGGTTTTCCCTCTATACACATTCTCTTGTGTATATGTGTCATATCCTCACATGGGTTTTCATACCTCTGCTATGGTGATAACACTAAACTCATCCTCTCCTTTCTGAAACTAAATATCAGCAAGACCGAGCTGCTGTATACACCTGAGATGCAGCCCCATGTCAGCATCTTGTGATCTCCTGGGACAATTCTCAGATCTCACCATCTGTCACTGCATGCAACTGTAGGGTATTCACGGACAAGCATCCCTCCTTCTCCCCTCACATCACTCTACTGACTCGCTCACGCAGGGTTCTCCTTTACAACATCAGGAGGTCATCATTAAGGTTAAAATGGATGCCAACAATTATGACTTATGCTACAGGGTTGCTATTGAGCCCCCAAGCCCCGTCATTTAACATACATTGAAATTTCTTCATCAGTGCTTGATGTACAGTTGAATTTTTCCACACTTCCTGTTTGAGTGTCATCACATACAGTATTATTCTATTGCCTCATCATGTCAACACTGTTTAAGATATCGACAGTTCCTTCACAACTGATCATGGTTATCTTCACATCATGCTGACCAAATTTGGTTTGATTCTGATGAACCTGCTAGATTTTAAGACAACAAACATACCATAATTCATAATCTGATGAATACCCAAGGGGGAGTTTATAAAAGTTTGTTACCTTTCAAATCACACCAAAATCACTGACTTCCACTGGGTCAAAGTTAAGGAAGTGATGGTAATTTGTTTATTGTAAGAAGGCCCAAAAGCCTATGAAATCTAGTGCAAGTAGGGAAACTGGATAACTAATCTCTAATCTCTTACCTGGTCTAATCATTTGCCAGACCTTGATGGCCAGCACTTCTGATATGTGTATCAAGGTTTGTGAGATGCTGACCAAGCATCAAAGTGTAAGGACAAGTCCCACAGTCTCAGAGAACTTGACTTCCCAGAACACACCGCCAAGTATGGACTACACCTCCCAACAACGGACTTTGTCATGTTCACATTCACCTGGCTTTTAATCACACACACCTGAGAATAATCGCACTTCACAGTATATAAGGACCTCAGTTTCATGCACTTGTTTGCGAAGTAACAATCAACGTGTTTATACCTGACTTACCAAGCCTTTTGCACTACATTGTTTATCTGGGTTTTGATCTTGTTCTCTCCCTGGTTTTTGCTTTCTGGTTTTGCCCTGTTTGTATGGCTTGTTTTTTGGATTACAAGCTTGCCTATCGATTTGAATTTGTTTGCTGGGGCATTTTACAATAAACTCTGACTGCATTTGCATCCATCTCTGCCTACCTTACGAGATTACAAACTACCTTACAAAGAAACAGCAACATTGCTCATTACTCAACATTATAATGTGGTATCAGTGAAGACAACCTGCCACCTAAAAAATGCCACCTAAAATCATTAAACTGTGTCACTTCTGTTAACAGGTGGTGCTATTACAATGTACAGTAGTGTGTTAAAGGCATGAGAAACTGTACATTATCTGAAATATCAGCTCCACTACATGATGTATTGTGGAATAAGGAAGACTTGGTGTTTAAACAGTTAATTAATCACATCACCATTAACATATAAGCAAATAACAAAAATGTTGCAGTTTCAGTGTTGTCAGGTTGCACTCACATTGCCAGGGCAACACGGTTCAAAATACCAATATTTTTTTTTGCAATTTAACACCATGAATGTGTTGACCAAAGCTGACCAAATGGGATACGAAACTGATTGCTGAGGAATATTGAAAAGATTGGTTTGTAAGCCCCACTTCCTGTTGCCAGGTGGTGGCTTTATGACAATGAATCACTAATCTCAGGCCTATGTAAGTAGGGCCTACCCCTCATTTAATATACAGTACATGGTAAGAGTCTGATGAAACATCTAGAAGGAGTATTGAAAAATTTGGTTTATAATACTTGTTTCCTGTATCCAGCTGGAGCTGCAATGATTCATTCATGTCTTGTGTATGTGACTATTCCCGTCATTTATTGTACATGAGAACCGGATCCACATCACACAACATACAGTGGAATTATGCCACACTTCCTGTTTCTGTGGCAAGAGACATTAATTGATCACATTTCCATGGTAACACCATTTAAGCTATCAACAATTCCTTTGAAATTTTGTTCCTCTGAACAGTCCTCTAGCTCAGAGTGCACTGGCTAATGACTGACCTCAGTGTTTTCACTGCTGCTCTCATTAGTGATCAGAATGCCTTGGTAGCTTCCTCCATGAACACATCTGTTGTTTCAAACAAATAAAATCATTTCGGAAACCTTGACCAGGTAACCTGCACTTGTGGGTTTGGCCCTTTGACAATTAGGTGAAAGACACTGTGTGCTGTGTCACTGTGAATAGTGTCTCACTGGGGGCTCCTAAACTACTTACAGCCTTTATGATGGGAGCAAAGCATCTGTGTCTATTTTGCGGCTCCCCTAAGAGCCCGGAGTGGGATCTTATACTTGTCCCTTAATATCCCTCATATGAGCTAATGCAAGCTGGATCTCTCTAGAGACTGGATAGCAGACTGAATGTTCATCTGTCATGGGGAAAAGACACAAGGAGTTCCCTAGCCTGAACCCTCAGTGGTGGGCCATCATCTTGTCTCACAGGCGGGTCAGATACCAGGCCCCTATATGGACATGCCACTCTGTGAGGAGCATCTCATAGCAGCTCATAGTTATTACTTAAAGGCATGCGACTTCTGTAAATCTGTGCTGCTGCTACTTGGTGATACAAGATACCAGATTAACATTACCTATCCCCAGTGGTGTGAGTGTGGCAGTCATCTTTGTACAGCTTTCTAATCAGTCCTAACATGTACAAAAACATTTTCAATCAAACACTAAGTCATTCGGTAATTTTGTGGCTTTGCTGATGTCTTGGCATGCATATACAGGCACACGAAAAGGTGTCCAGGTGATTTTCACCATCCCTGGTGGTGCGCACAGAACCACAGTTATAGACATAACTAGCATTTTAATATTGGTTCATTAGAAACATTGATTATATGGTTATATTGTGAAAATTACAGTATATTTGGCATTGGAAGTCATGATTACGACTACCTTTTTTCTTTTTGGTATTGGGGTGCTTTTGTATCAGAGATCTGACAATTCTGCTCCTTGACTGAACTTACCTGAAAATGAGTCAGGAAAGGATAAGTAACATATGCTTGTTTTCTGAAGGAAAAAAAGAAATATTTTAGACACAGAGAATAGTGCAACTACATAGCCATTATCATAAAAAATACACATACCTCATGCACTTACCTCCTTCTCTGTAAGTTTAGCATCATGTGGGTAGATCAACTAGGAGAAGAGATAAAGGCAAATAGTGATGTAACAGATGCTAGTGAGCTATGCTATCTGGGATATAATAGTCAAAATAATAGGCAGAATTAATCAAAGTATTTTCATAGAAACAATCCAATATGAAATGGCAAAATGTGCTGTATTTATTTATTGATTTATTGATTATTTCTTTATTGATTTAGACTCATTTGTACCACTGCCATTGCTGAATCCCAAATGAATCTCAACTCCATACATAAGGGCAGTCCATGGAGAGTTAAACAATGACGACCCAACTTCACCCATTTGGTTAAGTGCTGGAGCAATGCTGAGCGACCAGACTTTCAGCCAACATTAGCCATTCTGTTGGGTCAACATTGGTCACCAGCACTGGCCCAGCATAATTTTGTACACTGGGAAAACTTTGGGCCAACAGACTTTCAGCCACCTTTAAAATCTACCCTACAAATGTTGGGCCAATGTCAGCCAAAAAATCAGCCATTCTCTTGGGCCAATGCTGGTCCAACCAACTCTTAGCCACCTTTAAATCTACTTTGGGCCAAAAATGTGATCAGTTAAAATTAGATTCAAAATAAGTGTGCACTGCACCCAAAACAAATTAAAATTAAAAAATAAAATGGATAAATAAAATCAATTGCAAAGTGCAAGTATGTGGTTCCGTGTTCAGCATGGACTCGCTGTTAGAGCCACAATAAAACGGGAAATGCAAATGATCACTAGAGGCACCTGCTAAACATTTACTTTTTAATTTCCCACTTTACCTTTTCATTTTCAAGTTCATCAAATATGCTAAGTGTGGCTAATATGCTAAGTGTGGCTAAGTATGGGTGTGGCTAAGACTTAGACCACGCCTACTCATGTTTCTACACTGAATGCTGAGCTAAATAAATGAAAACAATGGATCTGTCAGCAAAGGATGAAGAATTTGTTTTGAAGACAAAGACGTAATCCAAAAAAGATATCACAAAACAGGCACTAGTCAAGTGGTGAGCAAACAACATTAACTAGGGCAGGCAAAAGCAAAACGTGAATATCAGAAACTAAATCAAAACCAGGGAAGCAAATAGTAAATCAAACGCTTGGCATCGACTGGCACAAAATGACACAGAGCATATACCTGAACACAGAAAAACGAGGGCAATAAATACACACACTAATCAAGGGGAAACTGAAAACGGCTGAGAATAATCATTTTGGTGTAAAATGAATATCATAGCACAATCATAATGTCTTTGTAGATTATCATATTGAATACAGTTTACAGCTAGACACAGAACCAATCCGATACATTGGTGTTCGGTGCTTTGTCGAACAGCTGGATCTTTGCTATACACCGCCAAACTGACACGTCACTGACACGGACAAGTTAGTATGTTCTTAAGAGATAATGCTTGTAACATCAAAAAGCATTAAATGAACTTCACCAAGACAGACACTTCTCATCCAGACACAGTAGTATCTAGGCTAGTCTACTTGTAATGTATAGTGTTTCATATTAAGAAGGGGATTAGTTATTTGATAAGTGGATGATGCTAAATTTATTACTTTAATCTCTTGTTGTTACAGGTAATTTAGCACTGCAGACATTTATGACTCACAAAGGATACATTATTGGCTAAACACATTAAATCCCAAGGATCTGACCTGAGACAGCGTTCAAGCAAGCTCAAGCAAGAGCAGCCTCTCTCACATGTTCGATGAAATATTGGAGGAAAACACAGCAGTACCTAGTGTTGCCACATATAAGGTGGAAAAATAAGGGACCGTCCCCTATAAAACAACAACATACAATATCTGCATCGGGAGAATTCCACTCTGTGTATTCTGCTCTCTAGTCGATCAGACAGTCCAGCCTGGGTGAGTCTGTCTGCAGAGCTGTCCAAAAATGCTCTACAGTAAACTGTACAGTTTTATTTGTATTCAGCATCCTCAGTCCCCTCAGCATCCTCAGTCCCCTCAGAGGCCTTGACTGGCCCAACATTGGCACAGTGATGTATAAGGACACACACCAGTCTTCTAGCCTGCGTCACTCTGCTACCTGTCCACAGTGAGCTGTTTGTCATTTGGCCAGTGATGTGTGCAGTAGCACAGCATGTGGATAGATATAACCCTGTTCACTCACCTCTATGGCTTGACCGAGCTCGAGATCGAAGGTAACAACACACACACACTCGAGCCAGGCGGAGAAACGCGCCCATGGCACCGAGCTCAGCGCATCTGTGCCTTCCTCCGGCTTCCTGTCACTGCTGTCAAAGCGATCCATCACAACTTAAACACCTTTTGTATTCCTCATTTCTTGTCTTTCTCTCTTGCTTTCGTGCGGTCTTTCTTCTTCTTTCAGCTCTGTGAGGGTTGGTGTATTACCGCCACCTACTGCTGGACCAGGATGTGTCCTAAAGCACAACTAAAGTGATTATTACAGTTCTTATAATCAATATAACAAAGAATAAAACAAACAAACAATCAAACAAATCCTGTCAAACAACTTACTTTTTTTTAAGATACTGGAGTATACACGAGATGCACTTGTTCCTCTGACCTCTCTCTCTATCTGTGTGATGTTCTCTCTAAATATTTAAGTCTTTCTTGCCTTATCCTCACTGCATTTCATTACACCATTGTCCTGTTCTTTCCCTTCATCTCTATCTTAATCAAGTGCTTAAATTTTGTTTTAGAGAGGCTGGGGTGAGGGGGTAGGATGTTAGTTGGGAGTAGAGCCCAGGGTGATGCATGTGGAGGAGGCAGGATGGTATTCAAGAGTCTGACAACATGGGGGTAGAAGCTGGTAAGGCTGAATTATACTTGCTTTTAAGTATGCGTACACACACACAGAATGGCTGTCATGTATCCTGTGGTCAACTGGAGCGTCACTTGTGCACATCCTCACAAATACTGGGGGCCATATAGCGCCATGTGTGTGTGCAACAATGAGTAAACTAGGGTTGTGTCTCAAATCACATACTAATATATTATTTTACATAGTGACTGAGTACTAACACTAATTGGTTTTCCTATTACAGCCAGTGATTTCCGGCAGTGGTTTCTGCGAAGACTGAGGAAAGCACATCTCCCCCCCCCACCCCTCCCCCCCCATCAGAGGGATTATCGAGAGCATCCTGAGCAGCTGCATCACTGCCTGGTTTGGGAATTGCACCGCCTTGGATCGCAAGACCCTGCAGCGGATAGTGAGGATCATCGGGGTCTCTCTTCCCTCCATCACAGATATTTACACCTCACGCTGCATCCACAACCCACCAGCATTGTGGACGACCCCACACACCCACACTCCTACTCACCTGAACACCATCCCACTCTCTTTGCAATTTTTTCACATTTCTGTATTTAATACCTGCATTTTTCTGCTGCTACTGTATTTATAAAATACAGTATATAATTCTTGTATTTACTACAATCTCTACCTGGCTGCTACCCCAATAACTACTATGTCCATATATGGTATAAGCTTATATGCTGAATACTATGTCATTGTATGTTATGTTTACATTCACAGCTATTTATTATATTGTTATTCTTTTGCACTAGTGTTATATCAGATTCACTTTCTTACTAGAACTGTGTGCTAGTCGGCGCTGCACTGTCTCTTACTGTGCCTACTGTCCTGTTGTAGTAGCTATTGTACTGTCTTAGTTACTGTCCTGTTTTGGTAGTCATTGTACTGTCTTGTGATGTTTCCATGTGCACTTTATATAGTAAAGTGTAGTCTCTTGTAGTTCTGTGTTGTTTACATAATACCATGGCCCTGGAGGAACGTTTTGTTTCACTGTGTACTGTACTAGCTATATATGGTTGAAATGACAATAAAGGCACTTGACTTGACTTGATTTGAAAAAGCTCTCATGTAACATTCAAACCTACCAGATACAATACAATATATTCCAAATCATTTTGATGCTACAAAACTGTACAAAAATGTTGGTTGCTCATGAGTAATACAACAACATAAACAACAATTTAGCCACACAGATTACCCATGAAGGTCTTTATTTGTCCACTGACCAGGTAGTACAGCATACACTGCTGCCATAAACCGTTACCAACCTCTAAATTACACGGCTGTCTTAGAAAAGCATCTATAATAACTAAATAAATATGACAATGTATAAAATTAGTTCATTGAAACTGGACAGTTGAAGGCTGACTAAAGTTTTTCCAGTCTTTAACTGTCCAGTTTCAGTGAGTCTGTGCTCACGATAGCCTCAGATTGCTGTTCTTGGCTGATAGGAGTGGAACCTGATGTGGTCTTCTGCTGTTGTAGCTCATTCACTTCAAGGTTCAATGTTTTTGTGCATTGCTTTTCTGCTCACCACGGTGGTAAAGAGTGATTATATGAGTTATTATATCCTTCCTGGCAGCTTGAACCAATCTGTCCATTTTCCTCTGATCTCTCTTATCAACAAGGTGTTTCCTCCCACAGAACTGTCACTCACTCTATGTTTTTTGTTTTTCGCACAGAGATCACACTTTTCTTCATTCTGATGTTTAACGTGAACATTAACTAAAGCTCATGATTTTATGCATGATTGGCTGATTAGATAACTGCATGCGTGTGCAGGTGTAGGCTACAGATGTTCCTAATAAAGTGGACGGTGAGGGTATATACATGTGTATTGGTCATTTATATTAGTTTCTTCATCTTTCTTTTTTATGGACAGTTCCAAGCAGCCGTGGCCTGCCAGGCCGACTTTGGCCTGCCAGGATCACTTTATTAACACCATAAACAAAACGAGGCCAAGTGGCACTTGTGCTACAGGCTACTATCCAGTGAATTTTAGAGTAATCCTGTTCGACAACATCCAGTCATCCAGTGTACACTTTAGCAGCTTGATTTGAGCTGGTTTACACATATCTGTGTTCAGCTGTGTTCCTGGTAATATTACCCAGGGTTGACAGATTACAGAAGCTACACAAAACACCTGAAATTAGCCCAAAGATTCCAGCATTAAAAAAGGGAGATGTGTTTCTTTTTCTCAACCTTTTCTTGGGGAAACAAGTATTTCACATTTAATTCTGATGTACGGACATTATCCACCCCATAATCCACCTCTTCCTCTCCTAATAATTGCAATGTATCTTACACTAGAAATGGTTCACAAATACACCACAGACACACAGTCTGGTCTTACACTTTGTGGGTTTTTTTTTTTTTTTTGGTTTTTACATTAGATTATTTGATTATTTGTCGTGGTAAACATAATGTCTGTGCAAGCAGGTTTTGGGACAACCTTGTCCACACCCCAAACCAGTAGGTGGCGGTAATCTGTTATTCACTGACCGCATAACCCGAAAAAGAAGAAGAAGAAGACGACGACGACGACGACGAAGAAGAAGAAGAGGACGACGATGGCGGCGCACTAGCGCCCCCTGGTGAATAGGGTGGCTCGCGCAGCTCTGAAACTCTGAGCGCTGCTGTTCGCCATTTTGATTGAAGAATATGAGTTTTCTCGCCTGCATGTGAGGGTCGGAGTTCGTCGATAGTTTTGTGATTTCTTTTAGTCAGGAATGTAATAGAGTGTCATGTCTCTTGCCTGGGAGAGATAGCTTAGCTTAGCGGAGTTAGTGCCAGGAGCTGCTGCTGCTTTATAGCTTCACAAGCAAAACAGATCCTGAGTGTGTGTGTGTGTGTGTGTGTGAGAGAGAGAGAGAGAGCAGTTAAACTCCGCGCTGAGACTGAGGTAAGTTTGTGTAAAAGCCCTCAGCAGCTCGCTGTCTCTGGGTGTGTGAGGGTTTGTGCTGCTGCGTGTTTACTTTCAACTTTTAGTGTCTTGGTGACGTTTTCCACGTTAACATTCTCAGCGTTAAACAGCCTCCCTTTACACACAGCAGCGCACTTACACGCCTTCTGTCTCATTTCATTACTGATCAACTTTAATGAACTGATCTCTGTCCGACTGCTCTGTTTTTAAGCCTGTAAACGGCTCGTGAACCTAGCTAGCTATGCTAAGCTAACGTCAGTGTCCGGCTGTGTTTGCTTTGATCAGGCCTCAGGTCGCTCTAAAATACACTAATAAACTAATTTACACACTGAAAAGATTTATGTAAAAACAACAAGCCGGATGATTTTCAAATATTATATATTTAAGCATTTTTACGGCATGTTAAGCATATCTTAGACCAACACTACACTGTCCACTCTAGTAACGCTTTATTCGCTAACTTTATCGTAGCTACGCAAACTTTACGACAGCGTGACGTCAGCATGACAACAGGCTGACTAGTTCCCCGCGTGAGAGTAAAGTGTTAAAGCGGTAAAACTGTACAGTAGTTGACTGTAATGCATTGTGAGTGTGGTTTCAGGATCATCACAAAGTTCACATTAAACCTGACACATGGTCAGTATTCGCCTCCTTACCTGCATTTCCCTGTGAAGTGTGACGTGCTGTGATCCAGCGTGTGTTTCCTTCCTTCTGTTCGCAGGCGATGAGGCCGCATTGTGGCCCCTGCTGTAACGGTGACCTGTGGTGACGGGTAGCTGTGACTGTTTGTGACGGCGTGTTACGGTGGCGGGTAGTGACGGCCTGTTACGGTGACGGCGTGTGACGGTGACGGGTAGTGATGGCCTGTTACGGTGACGGCGTGTGACGGGTAGCGACGGCGGGTGACGGGTAGTGACGGCCTGTGACGGTGACAGGTGGCGACGGCGGGTGACGGGTAGTGACTGGTAGTGATGGCCTGTGACGGTGACGCCGTACGGCGCGTGACGGGTAGCGACGGCG
>CM074924.1:23607115-23620886 GCA_037576815.1 Pangasius larnaudii | reverse complement strand
GGCGGGTGACGGGTAGTGACTGGTAGTGATGGCCTGTGACGGTGACGCCGTACGGCGCGTGACGGGTAGCGACGGCGGGTGACGGCCTGTGACGGTGACAGGTGGCGACGGCGGGTGACGGGTAGTGACTGGTAGTGATGGCCTGTGACGGTGACGCCGTACGGCGCGTGACGGGTAGCGACGGCGACGCCGTACGGCATGTGACGGTGACGGGTAGCGACGGCATGTGACGGTGACGGGTAGCGCCATTATAAATTTTATAAAGAACTTTAGTGAACATGAAGTCCTGTTTTACTTCAGTGGTCTGTGTCTGGTAAATTTTAGTAAACACTCCAAGGCCACTTTGATAGAAACACCTGTACACCTGCTCATTCATGCAGTTATTCAATCAGCCAATCATGAAGCAGCAGTACAAAGACATAAAACAGCACAGATTCAGGTCAAGAGCTCCAGTTTACATCAAACATCGGAATGGGGGAAAAATCTCAGAAATGATTGTGGGCAAAATGACAATTGTATCCATTAAAAGAGTTTACGAGTTCTGATACTCGACACGTTTTTGTCAGTAAGGCTGAAAACACTAAGATGTGGCTTTCCAAGTTGTTTTATAAACCAGACTTTACTCTTTTTGCTAGTCCAGCTTGCTTTCTCCCTGACCAACACACGAACAAACCGATAATAACCAAGAGTAGCTTCTTTAGCTTACATTTCCTCCTCATTTGGCTGAAAACATGGAGGAGTTGGTGCCGAAATAATACATAGGGAACTGCTGGATTTTACACAATGGACATGGCGCAGACACAGTTCGCCAGAAACAACGCTGAAGAAAACAGTGTTGACAAAAGGCATTTGAAAAAGGCTCTCATGAGAAAACGAGTAAACGCTGAAAAGACATCACTGATGCAGTGACATTTTAAATGGTCACAGATATAACACCCATCAGAATGGGCAAAATGAGGGTTTAGTGACTTCTAAAAACTCATTATTTATGTGCGTAACGATTCACAAATATTTTTCTAACACAGTTATTCCTCAGAGAATTGGTCATTATCCCTCTCCCAAATGTCATTGCAGACGTATAAACCAGGCCAAAATCAAATAACTTTTTACCAGCGTGTTGAACAGAAAAGTATCTCAGAACACACAGCATGTTCAGTCTTGAGGCTGATGGGCTACACCAGCAGAAGCCCACATTGGGTTCTACTCCTGTCAGTTAAGAACAGGAATCTGAGGCTATGGGCACGGACTCGCCCACACTGGACAGATGACGATTAAAAAAGACATTGCTTGTCCTTTGTTTTTCGCACCATTCTGTGTAAACTCTAGAGACTGTTGTGTGTGAAAATCCCAGGAGATCAGCAGTTTCTGAAATACTCAAACCAGCCCATCTGGCACCAACAACCATGCCACGGTTAAAGTCACACAGATCACACTTCTTCATTCTGATGTTTGATGTGATTGTTAACTGAAGCTCTTGACCTGAGTGATATTAGATGTTGTGTTGCTGCCACATGATTGGCTGATTAGATATTTACAGGAATAAGTAGGTATCCAGGTGTTCCTAATAAAGTGGTCATAGAGTGTATGTCATATGTACATTGTTTTAGTCTTGTGGCAGATAACATGCTACATGTGTAGTGCTTGTTCTGCAGCCACTGACTTACAGCAAAGTATTTTCAGAATGAAAAATGGTTTATATTCACATTGACATAATTGCTTGCACGCCTTTCTCTGTCTTTGTTTCTCACTCATGCGTCTGGTCTTTCAGTGTCCTTCTAAGGTATTTGTGTTCTGAGGAGGCTCTGGTGGGAAGCGGACTCCATGCTGATTAATGCTAGTTCGCTCCATGCTCTCTGCAGTCTGCCACTCCAATGCCTGTCTACTTGTGGAGAAGGTGTAATTAAGGATTCACTCATTTCATCTGCTGGTAAATGACTGTTCATTCATAACATGCAATTTATCCACTGGAGGCCGCCAATTTTTGAAGTAGCAGCGTTTATTTCCGTACTGATTATGTAGTACAAATATGAAAACTAGGGATTATGTGGAACGAATGGAGGCCTGAGAAAACCCTTCACTCAGGCAAAGTCCTTTTCTACTATATATAGTTCTGAAGACTGCAGGCTGTCCTGTGCTGAAATTGGTGCTTTATTTGCACAGATCTCATTCGGTTGCATTTCCACTGAAAGACACCAACGTATCTCTTCATTTGTAACGTAAGCTGCTTATGGAAAAACTACATTACTTTTTAAAGAATTATAAGTTTACAGAGGGAAGTGAGTTCACTTAACTTATCAGCATCATCTACATCCACAGTCTCTGTGCCATCACCTGAGGTAAAAAGTCCCACGAGCCATTTAAACATGAGCCTTGTCATCTCTTCACTCCACAGATCGCTGTCCTCTCTTTACAGTGGTGGAGAAATAATCATTAATTCTCTGTTAACTTTCTTGTTATTAATGCTTTATTAATAAGGTCATTTAAACATTTTAAAACTTTGTCCAAAGTCGTCTGTACAGATAGTTTAATTCAGTGTGTACTAGGCTTATTATTTCACTATGGCATGTACACTGCTATGAGAATGTAAAAGCCCTCTTAGTTAACCAAATATAATTGATGATTGGCTTCAAATACATTAGTTACACCCAGGCTTGATTACTGCCAGAACCTAAACATCACTTAAATAGAACCTTTCCAGCAATGTGAAGTAAACTAAAAGGTCTCAGCAAGCTGCACACTATGCCACGATTAAAAGAAATTTCAGAATTCCGGTTCCTCAAGCCTTTTGGAATAATGTTCTGTGGACTGATCAGTGGAAAGTGGAACTTTTTTTGGAGACATGGGTCCTGCTACATCTGCTGTAAACCTAACACAGCATTCTGTAATAACATCATCATAAAAACAGTGAAACATGGTGGTGGTAGTGTGATGGTGTGGGGATGCTTTGCTGCTTCAGGGCCTGGCCGACTATATAATTGATGGAACCATGAGTTCTGCTCCCTACCAGAAAAGTCTTGAAGGAGAATGTTCAGTCATCAGTCCATGCTCTGAATCTCAAGCGCAGATTTTATGCAGCAAGATAACGATTGAAAAAGGACAAGTACAAATCCACCCCTGAATGTCTCAAAAGAAACGAAATTAAGGTTTTGGAATGGCCTAGTCAAAGTCCTGACCTGGACAAACTTCCCTCACAGGAACGAACATGATGGCGAGCACACCAAAATGAATGTGAGGTTATATCTCCGCAACTCCAAAGATTATTGACACCAAACTTGTGTGTGTCTTATAACAACCATGACCTGAGGGTACATGAGCAGTTTTGAAACAGTGCCACATCATGAGATATCAAAAATGGGTATTTTCGCTTTACTTTTACTTTTGCTTTATTGTATAATTTGTCCTAAAATCATGGAAGTGGTAACATTGAAACTAAATATTGGTGCATTGCATAGTGTTATCACAGCAGCACTGTGCTCAGTAACCTATTTAGCACCACCAAGGGAACCTGGCCAGTTCCTCCTATTGAGTTAAAGCTCATTTTGCACACAGACTAAACGTCCAACAATGGATGCTAATGAGCAACAAACGGCCAGACGGCCCAGATAACATGACAGAGTTCTCTTCTGAATGCAGTGTTCAGTGTGAAACTGAAAAATCAAAACTGGAAAGTGTGTAGGTGTGATATAAAGATCGTGGGTATCAGGATGTTCGGCATTTACGGTGAAGATCAGAGGAAGAGTGTGGGGATGGACACACTCACTGCACTCCTGAAATTGTAATTAAACCCTGAAAGCCTATGTTACAAATTTGTGACGAATCCAGAAATGATGGATTGGAAAGCAAACTACACAGTTGTACAATACCACACACACACACACACACACACACACAAACAAAAACAATGAAAATAAATTTCTATTTGAATCCATATATTGAATATATATATATTCAAATAAGTTTTATTTGAATGCATGCAGTCAGTGCTGAGTTACTGCTGTTTGAGTCCTGACTAGAATTTGATTGGTACACGGTATCCAAATTGTTCTCATGTTTTTAATAATTATTGAGACTCGATGATTAGGAAGGAGACACTAACTTTGTGAAGGTAGGACAAAAGAATTCCACAAATTTCACAAAAAAATAGTTATAGCATATTATGCAATTTATCATAAATTTGTGTAGGTCAAAAGGCAAATTTTTATGGTTTCAGGGAAATGATTTCACTGCAGATCTTATTTTAGGGCAGATGTGCTTGTTTTTAATGTGGAAAAACATGAATAGCTTACTAGTGGGTCCCTTGATGAACGTTCAATTTACGTTTCTTGACAGTGATGCAGTATTTAACACTGTCAAATGCCTGCTGAGAGCTGATTAGCTGATGACAGCCATACCACCCCCCCCCCCCCTTTTCCCCCTTTTTCTTTTATTTATTTATTTTTTTTCCTCTTTCTTTTTCATCTTTAATGCATATGACTCTGATTGGCCCAGTGGTGGTGCTATAGTAAACTGTTTTAGGTTTTGGCCCATATCCCGGAAACTGGAAGTCCTACAGTGGAAAATTATTTTTGCCACTTGTTCCTTGCATCCTCCCAAATGATAAAAGCCTCAAGAACTCATTTAGCTCCACCCACTTCGATTTTCAGCTAATTTTCCTAATATGCATAATCTACTTTTGAGAACTCATCATAGGATTTTTCTTCTGTCTCGGCAACACTGGTGTCAACCTACTCATGAGAGCGTGAACCTCAACAATGATCAAAAACGTGTTGATAACAACATGGCTGTCACATGCTAATCAAGTCTGGAAAGGCTTATTTACTTAAAAACATGGCTGCCATCAGCCTATCAGCTTTCAGCTGGCATTTGAGGGGGATAAGCACTGATTTATTGTCAAGAAACCTGTCTGATCAGCCCCTCTAGGGATTTCATAGAAATTGATGCAGTCTAATTATGTTTGGCCACTGTGGGCGCTATGCATGTTTTCTCTTTTTAGTTTAAGCAAAAAAAAAAAAAAAAGCCTATCTCTTACAAGGTAAGATATACAGTGAAACTTCTCTTTCCCCCCATGATATGTTTCCTTACACCATAAACATTTGCCTTTTGGACTATTTAACTATTTATGAACATTTGTTTAATATGCAAAACCTACTTTTGCTGTCCTGTCCTAGGGTTTTTGCCATATCTTCATAAATTTCATGTCAACAAAGTCCAAAACTCAGTAATTACCAAAAATAGAGATTTGTAAACAATATGGCCACCAACATCCCAATCTTCCATGCTTCATTTACTCAAACAGATATAAGGCAGGGTTATCTCGCTGAGCTATCACCACCCCACTTGGTAATTAGGTCCCATATCCCACCTCTTACTCAGCCAAACGAAATGACAATCTTCTTTTGAAGATTCAAGATTCAAAGAACTTTATTAGTCCCAGGGGGAAATTGCTTTGCCATGTTACAATTGCTCTCAAGAAAGAAAGAATAAAATAAAATAAAATATATATCTATAGAGTGTATATATACAAAAATGGAGGAAAAAGTAAATCAATAAATTAAAAATGAATGAATAAGTAAACATACCCATAACGATGTAGAACTGTACCAGTGAATGATAGTTTAGATCAGGTGTGAAGTTAATTGAAGTGCAATGGAAAGAAAAATGTTGAGTATGATAAGTCCAGTGTGGTAAGGGTAATTAAGTACAGTAGTTATATAGTATGTATTACACACTGATCTTAGTATTAATAAATAGGCAGTAATAATACATTTTTATTGCACATAAAAGTCCCTTACTGCACATGAATTGAACATGTATTGCATATGTATATATACCTACCTATAATAACTGAATTTACCTTTCGGTTTTTTTATCTTCACAACTTTTATGGGATAGAGTAAAAAGTCTTAAATCACCAGAATTCATGAGTCCCCCTGCATCTCTTTACCGTATGGTTTAAATTTTGGCTGACAGATTTTTCGCCATTTTGAATTTTCTAAAAAAAATAATTTTTTTTTTGGAATTCCAAGGCCGTGCATCTGATGGCCATTAAATTTTGCATCTGGCATGGAGACAGATTGGTGACAAAAAGTTATTAGAACAGTTTTGTCAATGAAATTGTAGGCTATTACATGTATGTACTAAAACAGCAATATCTTCTGAATGTAAAGTCAGATTTAAAAGGAAATTACAATATGCAGTCACTAGAATATTCTGAGGCCACATTTCAGAACATTTGGCCAAAAGGAGGTGGAATAACTAAAAAATGCATACATCTCAGTCGTTTGACATACGAAGATGAAACTTGCTTTTCTGTTTATTGTGCAAAATTGTGCAAACTTTACTGCAGATTGTTGTCATGTGATCTAAACATTGTGTAAACATTACGATTACTCTGTTTGTCTGTCCTATAAATTGGATCCTTTTATTATTGACTCCTTTCTGTGGATTATGTTTGGATTTATCTCTCCAAATGAATCATTCACAATTCAGTAACATATTTCAACATCGTTCCAGATAGAAGTATGTTTGCTTAGTGTTTTCAAAAAGTTTATTCTGTGACACTGTCATAAAAGTGGAAGAAAGATTAAAAACTATTTAAAAAGGCAAACACAAACTATGCGCAACAGCAAATGTACACTCTACGGCCAAAAGTTTGTGCACCCCTGACCATCACACCTGTGTGTTTCTTCCCCAAACTGTTGGCACAAAGTCTGAAGCACACAATTGTACAGAACGTCTCTGTGTGCTGTAGCTTTACAACTTCCCTTCACTGGAACTAAGAGGCTCAAACCTGTTCCAGCATGACGATGCCCCTGTGCACAAAGTGAGCTCCATGAAGACATGGTGTGTGAAGGTTGGAGTGGAAGAACTCGAGTGTCCTGCACAGAGCCGCTCTAATCAAATCTAGGAATCTTACACTGAACAGAACACAATGCACAGTTCTGGTTTAACACTTGGTGCAGTTCATGCAGTAGGAGGCACTGTAATTAAAAATATAGATCATGTAGGTTTCTGCTTGTGGCTATTATTGTTATGATATCGTTGCATTGTAGTGAATAATGTGTGTTTTTCAAAATTTTTAATACTTCTAAAATCATACTCAAGTTGTGAGTGAAGTTACTGACATTACGCTGTGGGATATCTATCATGTGTTAAAAATAAAAGCACCATTAGCTTTTTGTGTTGCTTCATTCCTATGACTTCAGTTCAGAGCCACATTTGATACTGAGTATTTGTTGTTGTTTTGTTCATTGATGTATGACTGATTATCTGAAACACACACCTACAGCTGCCTACGCTCTTTATCCAGGCACGTGCTTCCTCTTGCAGCCGTTGCCATGTTCTGGAAGTTCGACCTCCACACCACCTCCCACATCGACCAGCTGCTTGACCGGGAGGATGTAACTCTGAAGGAGCTGATGGAGGAGGAAGACCTGTTGCAGGAGTGCAAGGCACAGAACCACCGACTCCTGCTCTTTCTCTCACAGGACCACTGCATGCACGAGCTGGTCAGCCTGATCACAGAGGAACCCTCTTCTGACCTGGAGGAGAAAACGCGGTTCAAGTAAGACGTCGCAATGAGTCTTTTTTTTTTTTTTTTTTTTTTTTTTTTTAAAGCTAAACATTTGATGAGGTGTGTGTAATCCCAACATCATTCCACAGTGGAAGTTCCCTGTATTAGACACTGATTCAGACAGAGTGAAGAATATAGCACAGCATCAGCATGTATTTCACTGCATTAAGATCCATAGTGATATTAGATTGTCACTTCCTCACATATGAATGAGAGAATGTGTGATTTATTTGTAAGACCTATAAACATTTGTTTGCCTGTGGTGAGGAAATGGCCGTGTGGATGCAGTTGTCCAGTATTTAGTCCAGTATCATTTTCTCATTCATCATTTCATCATCCAATTTTATTACTTTTAGGAATTCTTATTCTTATTTTATTCAGTTTTCTCAGTGGTTTGTGCTTGTCAAAACAGTAGTCTCTTTTACATAGCATTAAGAGACAAAGGAAGAATAAAGAGCATAGGGTCTAGGGTCATTCTTTTATTGTTTCTTCATCTAGACTTCCGAATATTGCCTGCGATCTCCTCACCTCTGATGTGACCGCCATTAATGACAAGCTGGGTGGAGATGTATCTCTGCTGGAGAAACTCTACAGTTTTCTAGAACAGGATCCACCTCTCAACCCCCTGCTGGCCTCCTTCTTCAGCAAGACCATCGGTAACCTGATAGCACGCAAAACAGAGCAGGTAAGTGCTTAAAACCTTAACACATGATTGGCTTGCAGTGCCTAGTTAACCTTGTTTAGAAGTGGAACTGGCGTTTGGATTTCCAATGACATGCAGTAGACAATTTTTTTATTTTGTGTGTGTGTGTTGTCTGAATATAATGCTACTTGAATGTGCTTAGATCTTTATTTGGTCAGAAGAGCATGTGATTTGAAACAGCTTTGTTTGCCTCTAGATGATCTCGTTCCTGAGGAAAAAACACAACTTTATCAGCCTGGTGTTGAACCACATAGATGTGTCCCCCATGATGGATCTGCTCCTGCGTCTCATCAGCTGTGTGGAACCAGCTCCCCTCAGACAGGAAGTTCTCAATGTGAGGGCACACACACACACACACACACACACACACACACACACACACACACACACACACACACACTTCTCATTTTTCTCACACATGTTCGGCATTTTGTTTCTTATAGTCGGTGATGTTCTGCAATGGTCCCCCAATCATTCAGCAATTAATCTTATGAAATGTGTAGGTTGAATAAATCTGAATGTTTCCAAAGCAAAAAAACATATACTCTGTAGTAATGGCACTAATATTTTAATCTCTTACTTTGTGAGACTTTTAAGACATTTTAATGATTAATTAATTGAATGCATTATTTTCCAATAGCTAGAAACGGCACTGAATGATGATAGATCAATAATCTATAGCAGATAGTAGTCTGTACCACGGTCTTCTCACCACTGCACTGGTTTCAGCTGTGAGGTTGACTCTGCTGAATCCTAATACCTTTCCACAGCTGAGTGACTAAATGGATTTACACTTCACTGAGTTTGACTAGTCGTTAATAGTGTCTTGCCAAATGGCTGCTTGTACAACTGCTTTTTTAAGAGTTTATGCCATTTCTTTCCCTCTTGTGACTAATCTCCACTGCAGTTAACTTTTTAATAATCTGTTTGTAGTGTTTTCACCTGTTTCCCTCTTCTGAAAATGTGCTTAATGTTCTGTCTCCAGTGGCTGAATGAGGAGCGACTGGTCCAGAGGCTGACTGAGCTCATGCACTCAGGGAGAGATGAGGAGGTGAGAACATCACTGACCCACATAAACCTGGAATAACATAACCTACTTTTTTATTTGTCTGCTAAAGGATTTTAGCCTTTAGGGCAGACTTCCTTTTGTGCAGTTAACTACAATCTATGTAAATCTAATCAGATAACTGGAAACTGGCTTAGGAGAGTATATATTTTGTTTGGTCCTGCTGTTGTTGTGTCCTCAGCTGGATGTTAGGAAAAGATGTAGTAAATGCGTTCTTATGAAGTCCTGTGTGATCTGCATACCAAGGGAGGTGCTGTAGATGATTTGGACAGATTAAGGAACATCTGTAATTTCCTCAAACACTACAGACTGTGGGGATTCGCACACATATAGCCATTAAGTAAAAGTTCTCTTGTGCCCCTTGCAGAGACAATCAAACGCGTCCCAGACTCTGTGTGACATCATTCGTCTAAGTCGAGATCAGGCCAATCAGATCCCAGAGGCTGTGGAACCAGACCCGTTACTGGCAGTCCTGGAGTCGTAAGTTTCCCTGTCACTTGTTGTAACAGGCTTGTCTCTATTTTGTTTAATAATGGACACAAGTGGCACCCCATGTTGTACGAGTTGTACTGCATGATATTCAAGGTGTTTGTAAGGTTTCTGTGAATGAAAGGCATAGTGGTGAATGAATATACTCTTATGAGTTGTATATGTATCTAATTACCATTTGGTTGATGCACTTTGGAGGAAAAGATTTATCGACTCTTCTGTAAATCATATATATATATATACATATATATACATATATATATATATATATAAAACAGATAATTAAGTTCTTGGGATCTTCAAAGGCTCGTACAAAGGCCTAGGAATGCTGGGTATCAGTTTGTTTCCTGAGATGATTTTCAACATGCATAAGAGAGAAGTATGACTTATTAAGTATTTCCCGTCATAATAGTTTTGTTTATCTTTAGAGAAGAGAATGTGGCGCAGCTTTTGAAGAGCATGTTTGAGAAGATGAGCAGTGAAGCCTCTGTCGTCAATGGAACTCAAGTGCTTCTGACATTACTGGAGTCAAGGAGGACAGGGTGAGTAGAACCCCTACACCTAGTTTCGTTCTAGCATTTTAAAATCTGGTCAAAAGTGGAAAAAGAAGAAAGTTGCATTTAAAGATTCCATCTCTGCATACTTCTACATTTGTAACCTACACTACTTATAGAAAAACCTTACTGCCACCTGTTAAAGAATTATACGCTTACAACGGGTTTGAGTTATCACTTTATCTGCATCATCCACATCAGTCTTTGTCATTGCCTGTGTAGGCACACTATTGTTATTTGCCTTTTCTTCTTCCTCTGTTTCTAATTCTTCTGGCTCGGGTGTCTATGGCAGCCCATAGAATCATCTGGTAAAACGTTGTGAAATCTGGCACACTGATTGGGTAGGGTATAATCCGCCTAATTAGATTTTCCCCCATTTTGTATTTTATAAAAAACTACTTTTTTTCACTACTCCTACGACAAATTTTGTCCCAAATTTGTCACACATCATCTTCAGACTAAGCCTCATGAAAGTTATCAAAAGAATTTTGAATCGTCTGACTGGTTTATCCCGTAATGGGTCAACGAATCTGACAGCAAAGCCACCAAACAGGAAATGATGCTGTATCTCAGCAACGACTTTGTACACTGACTTAGGTAGGCGTCTTCAGGACCATGACCTGAGGCTATGCAACAAATTTTGTGATAGCACCACCTACTGGTCAAAAGTTACAATAGCATGCTTACATCTAACTGCCATTTTTGTTACTCCTCCTCCAAATTCTGTCCAATCTTCACCACATTTGGCTCACAACATCTTGACATCTGTCTGAACAAAAGTTATCAAAGAATATTGATATTCAAACTGTTCTCCTGTAAATGCAAAAAAAAAAAACAGGATGCGAGGGTGTATCTCAGCAATGCATCTACGTATCATCATGAAACTTGATAAGTATTTTCAGGACCATGTCCTGAAATTTTCAGGTTAGTCATGACCACAATTCATTGTAGCAACAGACCTTTCCTCCTACAGTCGGAGAATTCCACCACTGTGACAAAACACACACATCATGAGTGAAACTGTAAATCACTCTTGAATCCCTTTGCTCTGCTTTCCTGTGGTTGCTTAGGCAACAGTTTTATCACGCCTGTGAATGTGTGGCTCACTGAGTCTGGGTGCTTCGCCCCGAAAATGCTTTAATGTTTATTATCCCTGTATTGAATGCGTCGCTATTTAATAATGAATTTCACACGTGTGTGTGTGTGTGTGTGTGTGTGTGTGTGTGTCCATCACAACTTCGTGGCAGCTTCCTGATCCAGCCAAGAGAATGATTTCAATACGTTTTTCTTTTATCAAAGGCATTCTTATAGACTATCTGAAAAAAATAATATAAACTATGTATGAAAAACTTTTGAAGACATTTTGCTAAATGTTAAATTCCTCTATGTTTGGAGACTTTTGGGACACCTTTCTTCCATAACTGGTGACGTACACAGAGATGTTATTACTCCGATGTCCATCGCTGTTGAAGTGTCTTGCCACAGGAAAGGAGAAATCCTTCATTATGATTTTATGAAGCTGCTTGACAAAACGATGGGCCAGTCTCCTCTTGATTTCTCCGATGTACAGCCGATTGCATCTCTTGTTTTAAAGTCTTGTGGTGATGCACAAGTGATGAGTGACAAAAACTGATCTTTCAGGACCTGTGATTTTAGTAGCTTTATTAGTACGTTTAAAAAAGTGGAACATCTCGGATGGTTAAATGCAGAAGTACTGTAGTTAATTTAGATTGATCATTTAATTCCCTCCTGACAGGCAGGACTTCTGATGTTTGTGCAGATGTTTGCCCAGTCCACTGCTAGAACAGAGAATTCCTTTGGAGCTCTGTTATCAGCTCACTAATAAAACGATGATGGAATTTATATTAAAAACGTCAACATTTTGCAGGATGAGTTGGAGGTTTATGGAACCTTCACTCGTCTCCTTCAGGCAGATCAAAGACATGCATGTCAGGAATGAATTAAATGAGAGGAAAGTTTGTTCTCAGGGTTGGGATATTTATCTGTTAGAGGGGAATTTGCTTTTGGGTTTGGGGCATTTAGCAGAGGCTGTTTATTTTGTGTCAGGAGTGTTTAGCAGTGGGGGGTATTTATTTTTGAGTTTGGGGCATTTTGCAATCAGGGGTTTTGGGGAAATGAACAGTCAGGAGGGCATTTATTTAACATAATTAACTATCAGGAATAACAATATAGCACAATATAGCAATTTTGTAACAAAATAAAAAATTCCTGGTCCCTGAACCCAGTTTGAGAACAATTGATTAAATGTGTAAAAGAATGCATTTAATATCACATTAGGGTTGATGTTTTCTGAAAACATTTGGTGTAAATCATAAGCTCGTATGCTCCATTTCTGTTCTGGAAGAGTTAACGATGATAACCTTTTCATTTCACTTGGTTCATTACTGGATAATGATTAATATAGTCACAGTTCACTTGTTCAACCACAATTAGCTACAAAGTATGCCAAATAAAAATATACAGACTTTTTACAGCCCTGTCTGTCAGCGTGACAGATAATGACCACATACTATTAACGCAACCTCTGATTACACTACTTTAGTCTCGCGTTTAATAGCACATACCTTACAGCCTTGCATTATCATCTTATTTTACTGCTTTGACAGAATTACTGTAGCACACTTTCTTTTTTTTTTATTCATCGAATGTAGGAGCACTCTACATTTAATGTACACCAGTTCTGTTTGTTTGGGTTTTTTTTTTTTTAACTTCAAAAATTGCCTCTGTCTTTTGTCTGTTTCAGGCTGGAGGGTCTAATGGAGCTGTATTCTCAGGGATGTGAAAGGTCTTACACTGTCAACAGCAGTATTCTACGTACTATTGAGCCTCATCTAAAGGACTTCCAACAACTTCTCCTGGACCCTCCTAAGGTACTGGCCTCAGTTAAATCTGCTTCCTTGAGCTAAGAGTGAGAGTGCAGTTAATTGTTAAGACTTCAACCTGTATGAAATGCTCCATGTTTCCATTCAGAGACGTCTTTTACTATATATATTTTTTTAAATCTACTGTTTCTTTAATCCACTTTTGTGTTTTGTCCACTTTTTCCTCCTCTTTTCTCCCATGCAGAAAAGTGCAATACTCACAACTGTTGGTGTTCTGGAGCAGCCGCTGGGGAACTCTCGCCTTCATGTGGCCAGGCTGGTGGCCGCTCTGCTGCAGACAAGCGACAGCAGCATCTGCCAAGAGCTCTGCAGGCTTAACACCATGGACCTTCTGCTGGTGAGGAGTTCTCTCTTCATATTTACTCTGACGTAATCTCTGGACTCGTGGTATCCCCCCGCACCACATACACACACACACACACACACACGCACACCGTTTGATCATTCACTGACATTCTCATTGCTGCACGTTGTATTTGTGAC